>RAOH01000241.1:0-65918 GCA_009804965.1 Neurospora sp. FGSC 26632 | reverse complement strand
CTCCCCCTCCTACCCCTCCCTCGCCGGTCTCACCACCAACGGCAAGATCCTCCGCCTCGACGAGCCCAACCAGCCGCCCAAGGCCCTCGTCACCGGCCTCCCCCTCCCCGACGGCATCGACGTCGACCCGTCCGCCAACCGCATGTACTGGACCAACATGGGCGCCGACGCCACCGCCAAAGACGGCAGCCTGATGTCCTCCACCCTCGATGGCTCCGACAAGAAGGTTCTTCTCGGCGATGGCGTCCTCACCACGCCCAAGCAGCTCATCCTCGTCAAGGATCAGCAGACGGGAACCGAGAAGCTCTACTTCTGCGACCGCGAGGGCTGCTCCGTGCACCGGTGCAACGTCGACGGCAGCGAGCACGAGGTTCTCGTGCAGAACCCGGGCGGCGTTTCCGATTTGTTGCACTGGTGCGTCGGCATCACCGTCGACCTCAAGGAGCGCAAGTTCTACTGGACGCAGAAGGGTCCTGCCAAGTCCAACCTCGGCCGCATCTTCCGCGCCAACCTTGATTTCCTCCCTGGCGAGACTGCTTCCAACCGCTCCGATATCGAGGTCGTGTTCGACAAGCTTCCTGAGCCGATCGATCTCGAGATTGAGGCCGAGACGGGGATCCTGTACTGGACTGATCGCGGTGAGCACCCCCGGGGTTGCTCATTGAACTGCGCCAAGGTGGTGGAGGGCGGCGAGAAGGAAGTCTTGATTTTGGCGAGACGGTTCCATGAGCCCATTGGTCTCAAGTTGGATCTTGACAGGAAGCAGATCTTTGTCTGCGACTTGGGTGGTAGCATTTATGCGGTCGACGTGGAGACGGGCAAGAAGACGGTTGTCCATTGCGATGATGGGTCGTATACTGGTCTTGTTACTCTTCCTGAGGCTTAATTCGTTTATTGTTTGGTTGGGATAGCATCGTGATCGGCGTCGGTCGGTCTTTTGACTTTTTGTCTCTTTATACCCTGCATGTTTCTGTACTTAAAAAGCATTTGTTAGCAATCAGTAGCATTGACCTTCGTGTCGTGTGCCGATCACGTCTTTTTTCGAAATGCAGGGACTACACGCAAAGGAACCGGCAACGAGCTTCGCTACGAGCTTTACATCGAGTATCAACCAGAGCCAGACCGGTTCGAAGCGAAGCAGGGCATGGGTCTACATCCAAGCGAACGAGGGCGCCAGCTAGCAGATGTAGACCCATGCCCTGCTTCGCTTCGAACCGGTCTGGCTCTGGTTGATACTCGGGTGATACTCGCGCGCGAATCCGTTCTACAGACAGCTGTTTCCCGTGCTGAAATTGCTCCAGGCGTTGGTTTCGCTGCCCGTCATCTATTACCTGCCGCTGGCGGTGGTGGTAGGCAACCGGTACAATTCCGGCCAGCCCGGCCCTCCCTCTCTTCTCAGCACGCAACGACCCGTCCCGTCCGACCTTTCGACCATACCATAGACGGCTTCATCCGCGACACCAACGTTCCCTCCCCACCACAGCTCCTTCCCCCGAACGTACTGTGGCCAACAGCCATCCCAAGGGGCATCTTCAAACCCCCAGCCCTTCCTCCTATCGCTACCTTACTCCTTCACCGACGCCGACTTCGAAGCTAGTAATATGACGCCCTCCAACTCGTTTATACCCCCCGCAGCGCCCCTCTAGCATTCTCCCCCAACACCACCACCAGGGGCACCAACAAAGTTCCCTCCCACCCATTCGAGGAGGTAGAACAAGTAAATCGCCGGGTACCAGGAGCAGGGAGAAGGAGGGCAGCACAGGAAGAAATAACAGTCCAAGTAAGGGACTAATCGATCGAAGAGAGCAAGGTTGGGTGTGATGAAGACGATTGAGGGGGGTGATGAGGAAGAAGTCATGAGGAGGGAGGAAAGGGAGGGAGAGAACGACCGTCGACTGCGCAATGAAAATGCTGCTGGTTTGTTGCCTTTTTGGCCATGGTAGTTTGGTGTTGAGATCGACTGCTCTTCTGCCGCGAGACCACTAACACTGGTACCTCTACAAAGAACTTCACCACAAACACTTTAAGACACTGTAATTCCAGGTAGACGGTACATCCGACACTCGTTAACACTATACTTTTAGGTTAGTTACATTTCTCAACCCAATTTAAACCTCAGTCTCAACCCCCGTCCCCTTATCCCCATGCTCCCCCAACTCCTTCACCTTCCCCTTCCCCTTCTTCACTTGTCCACCAAGCCAGTTCAGCGTCCTCGCCGCCTTCCACTGCATCACGCCTCGGTGTCTTCTGTGCAGCTCCTTTCGATGTTGCTTGTAATCCTGCACTTGAGCTACGACTCCGCGTTTCCCGTCGTCTTGATCGGAGCCAATCTTGTCGCCGTCGAGCTTGGCCGAGATCTTGCGCTTGACTTTGTGAGTGGCTTTGGAGACGGGGTTATGATGGTCGTCCGAGGTATCCGGAAAGTCTTCGGTGTCCGAGTCGGATGAGGAAGAGGCGGTGTTGTCGCCGTGCTTCCGAAGAGCCTTGCGGGTTGCTGCTTCCTGGGGAGTGTCCCGGTGCTGAGGTGAGTGGATGTTGTGGCGGGTATTGTACTCGTCGTCAGACAGGCTCGAATCGCTGTCAGAACCAGACTCGCTGGTATCTGTATCCGAATCGGACCAGGAACCGCCGGCACCGTCATCATCATCCTCATCCATCTTCTCATCACACACCGTATCCAATACCTCCATGACCCCCTTGACATCGCTGTTCCTCGGCTTGCTCGCATACTTCCTATGATACCCGGACAATCCTCTCCAGAACCTAACTGTGAACTCGACCTCGCCCAACGGCTTCTCCCCTTCCTCTAGTCCCTTATAATCAGCACAGGTACTGGCCCTCTTCAGCTGTTTTTTGCCTCCCTTCCAGACCGGCAAACGAACAGTGACGTCCTCCTCATCCGGGATGGAAGAAAGCCAGAGAACAGCCAGCGCAGGATTCGAATCCGGCATGAGAGAGTGCTTGTCCTTAAACTGAAGCAGCAACATGCTCTGGTAGCGTTTGACGACTCCCAAGAAGATGCTTCCCTCGCTGATGCCATCGCCGGGTTGTTTCTGCTGACTCATTTGCTGCCCATGACCACCAGCATGATGTCTCTTGGGCACCCAAACGCCCTCCTCTCCCTCCAGCGGATTCATCTTTCCCTTGCCAATCTTGGTCTTCAACTTGAGCTTGCACCCATTCAACCGTTCCAGTTCTCCCCTCCTTCCGTCTGTATCATCACCTACACCACCACCAACCCACTTTACACCCCCCTTAACCTCCACGGTCCCCATGTCCCACCCCCTCAACTCCCGTGTCATCACCTGCTCTCCCATCTCGACCCCTCTCCAAACCAAGCTCACCCTCACCCTGCCGTTGCCAATTCCTCCTGCCAACGGGAACGTGCCCATTACCTGACTCCTGTGCTCAAACACCTTTCTGAGAGGCAGATACACCACGCCTAGTAGCGGGTCCTTCTCGCCCTCTCTGTTATCCCTAACAGAAACAATCACCTCACAAGTGCTCCAATCCTTGACAAACCTCTCGGTCCCAGCATTGAAGAAGGGCTTCGCGTTCTTGGGCTTGGTTCTGGTGCGGTAGATCTTCTGCTGGTTGAGGATGATGGTGCAGTAGGAGTCTGGCAGGCTATCGGACTGCTCGGCGGCGTCTTCCTTGACTTCGTCGGCGCCGGTGGAGCGGTTGCGGTCTTCGTTTAGCGGAGTGATTTCCAAGCCGGTGATGTTGTGGATTTGGATGGAGAGGATTCCTGATGGCATCGAGGGCAGAGGCGGAGAGGAGATGATCATTTGGTCTTCTTTGGCCTTGAAGTCTTGGGCCTTCTGCTGGTGCTTCTCTTGGGACATGTCCTTGGAGAGGGAGGCTTCGCGGAGTTTGGACTCGGTGGTTTCGTGGACTTGCTGCTTAAGTTGGTCCAAGGAACGAACGGAAGTATCGAAAGTCTGCTTGTCGAGCTGGCTCTGCTGGATGTGTGCCTTGGCAAAGTAGCCGACTGCCCAGGAGATGGTACCGGGCATTGTCTCGTCGGGATCTGCGGCCATCAGCCGGTCTTCACGGTCGTGCATCTTGTTCTTGGTTTCCTCGCTGTGCATCAACTCCTTGAGAGAAACCTCGACACGCCCCAAATCATCATCGGCAGTGTGCTTGTCCGAATCCCAGATTTGGATGCGCAGATTCTCCTGGGCGTTGAGCTCATCCGGCGAGACAAGAATGTAAGCCCACTCGTTCCAGACAGGCTCTTGCTCGTCGATGATGATGCGCGTGGAAAACATGGGCTTGCCGACCTTGCCCCATGACACCGTCACGTACGAGTCAGAGGATCCCTCAATAGGGCCGAATCCGCCATCGCCGCACTTGAACCCGCGGGCTTTCTTGATGTAGACAGCCACAACACCTCGAGTAATGGTGTCCTTCTTGAAATCGTCGCCAACGAGCATGTCCTTGAGGTCGAGCGTAAGCGACTTGGGAGCGACGTATTCAGCCAAGGCGGCATCGACCGCGGACTGGACGAAGGACGAGATAAGCGGGATGTCCATCAGGTTGGGGAGGTGTTTCGACAGAGGGACACAAGACAAGTTGACTCGCGGCTGGCCTAGGAAGGTCAGAGTACACAGCTCGAAGAAGGGCGGATCAGGCGTCAACTGCAATCGCAGACGCATAATCCCAACGATTCCCTTCAGTTCCACCCAGACTGGAACAGCCAGACCACCAGGCAGGTAGAACTTGAGGTAAAGATGCGCATTCTTGGCCTTGCTGGTGATCGACTTCCCTGACGATCTGGGTCTGTAAGCAAACGCCAACTCCATGTTGACAAAATCCCCTTCCTCAGCTTCCATCCCCTCCTGGACCATCTCTCCTCCTCCGCCTTGAACCTGCCCCTCCCCTTTTACCTCCCGATCGTTTTCTCCAGCATCCTTCAACCTCCCCTGGTCGTCAACCGATTGTCCCGCCGCTCCTGTCGGCAACCACTTGATCCCCAACACTCTAAACGCCTCGCTTCCCTGGCCGATATCATCCACGCTGACCATGCGGACAAACCTGGGCAAGGAAGCTTGCATGACGTCCTCCAGCATGTCGGCGATGGAAGCAAACAAGTCCGGGTTGATCAAAGGCCAGACGGAGGCGAGCAAGCCGTTCAACCATGCTGCTGATTCGGGAAGGGGGGCGCCCTCCTTGTTGACAGTCTTTTCGACGTGACGGTCGGCGGCCCAGGTTTCCTCTTCAAAGATGGAGGAGATGCGCTTTTCGAGCCAGCCGGATACACCCTGGATGAGGACATAGGCACCGGCGCCTGCGATGATGAGGAAGAGGAGAAGGGAGACTGTCTTTGTCCTGGACCCGGATCCAAACCCTAACAGCGAAACGCAACCGAGTCCCAGTATCCCAACAACACCAAGTCCTGTTAGTCCAGCAGTCAAAGCCTGTCGGTAAGTCTTCATCATCTGCTCCTTTGTTTCCTCGAACTCTGGTGGTGGAAAGAGCTTGTGCATGCCTTGATGCGCCTCTCCAACCTCGAACGTCTCGTCTTGTAGATGATCTTTGCTCTTATTCCCCGCTTCTGGGCCCGTGAAGGTCCTATGATCCGATCCGACCGATGGGTAGTTTTCGGGGGCGGAACCGAGGTTTTTGTCCGTCATGTCGTGAATCGTAATGGGCAAGTGGGTTACCGGGTCGGTTACCTCACGACCGTGGCCCTGGGGCTGTTGCTTCTTCATGACCTTGCGCTTTTCTTTGGGATCGACGGTCGAGGCTACTGTCTCTGTTGCTGATTTCTCATGCTGCTCTCTCTGCTTTTCCTGCTTCTGCTGCTCCCTGCCCGTGGCCTGGCCATTACCCTGCTGTGTGTTGTTATTTTCGTTGGGGTTGGGCTGTCCACCATAGACACCTTGCTGTTGTGTCCCTAGATCCTCGACAGGCGCATCGGGATAGTTCCTGTTGGTGGTCGGATATGGGTCCCCCTCTTGATTGCCCTGTTGGTCTTCATCTTTGGAAATGGCTTTGACAGCGTCGTAAGCTCGCTTGGTCTTGGACGGGGGTTCGTTGATGTTGCCGTCCGCGTCTGGTTGGAGCTGGGCCGTGTTCTCCTGTCCTTCGTGTTCTTTGATCTCGGCTCGGTGTTCGCGGTAACCCTTTACGGTTGGGACGGGGTGTTTGGCTGTGTATGGGCCGCCATGGGCGCGGCGTGCGCCTCGGTCCTCGAAGTCATCGTCGTAGCCGGACATGGTGGTGATGCTTCGTTCGTCTTGCGTAGGTCAGGTCGGGCAGGTCGAGGCTTAGTCTGCCCGGTGCTTTGACGAGGTAGGTGTGTCGAGATGCTCGTATGCTTTCCGTCGTACGAATAGGTATGTTCAATAGGTCGAGTCGAGGTAAAGGTGTTGTTAAAGTGGGATGCTCAGGTTCTCTTATTGAAGAAGAGAAGAGGAGGAGGAAAAGTCCACCTTCCAGGACTTGCAGAAAACAGGAAAAGGAGGCTCGACGAAACAAACATTGAAAGAAACTGAAGAGTCGAAGCTGCGATTCGATTGGATTGTTAGTCCAGTCGTGTTTGGAAGAAAAGTCCCCGCCGGCTTGGTATGACGTTCCTAACCCAACCCAAACCTCCCTTCGTTACGTCATATCGAACGTTTCCAGGGGTATTCAGTGGTTCCCGTCGGTTACAGCGGCCGAGATAGTCCCAAGATTGGCTGTTGTCCGCTGTAATGCCACTGTAAGTTTCCGCAGCGGGCGGGAGACTAAGGTAACCCTGTTTTAGCGTGACGGGGACCCTGAAAGCTCTGCCAGAAAAATGGGGAGGCAGGTGAACCCAAAGGTGGGGACCAAGTTGGCTAGAGGTAGTTTTCTTGTAGCAGCCCCCTTTCATCCTCCTGTGCGGCCAGCACAATGCTCCTAATCCCTGCCTAGGTATCGAGCTCTTAAAAAGAATATGTGTCATTCTGTCCAAGCAAATGTCATTTCTCCCTTTCACCTAGCTTCACGGACTTCATCAGACCCCTACGGCAGACTTCCGCCATCATTGCCTTGTTAACTTGATACATCCTGAATGGACAGATACATCGACAAATACGTGGAACATTTCGGAGGAGACTTGGAGGATGAGGTCGGGTCTCAACGACAATCAATCACATACAACCATTATCTATACCTATATAAGCACAATCGGAAGATTTATCTATCAGAGGAACAGTTCCATTTTTCATAGGCGATTCGCTGCATCACTCAAGCCACAAATGCACGCCGTTTCACAGAAAAACACATTTTCATCATCATCGTCAAAGCCTTGTCGAGATACTCCCTCTCGACCCCACACTCCATCAACAAGGGTCCGAAAACGACGTGGCATTCCCGTCGTTATCTCGAGATCTTCTTGGCGAGCCCTTGCGGCGGCGTTTAGCCTGGGGCCCGGGCGCAAAACGTGGAGAGGACTGCTTAGGGGAAGACGCTACTTTCTTGGAGCCTTCCAGGGTTAACGGGGTGGGACTCGTGGGAGTGTTGTCTTGCTGGCTGGCTCCCCGTTCACGTCGAAGCCCCCCGTTCACGTCGAAGCCCCCCAAGCCCGGAAGCTTCATTGGTTGCGAAGTTCGAAGTTCCGTCATCATCATCGTCACCCGGGGTAGGAGGGCTCGAGGTTTCTGTATCGCTGTGATTCGAGGGAGGATGATCCGAGGTTGCGCCATCGCCTCCCAGGGGAGGATGACGACCCGAGGTTGCGCCATCGTCTCCCGGGGGAGCAGATGCGCCCACCTCAATCCCGACGCCTGTGAGAGCATATTGGGCCCTCATGTTGGCCTGTTTGATTGCCTCGTTCCTCTGCCGCTTCGCCCAATCCACTCCGTTTCGGTATGCCGTGAGTGCTATCCGAAACATATCTGGACTGCCTTTAAGGGAATAGGAAGCTACCAATGTCATTACATACTGGGAGCGTGCTCTTGGCATGGCTGGTGGTATGACATGGGTGGTATACATATCAAGCTGTCCACCGTAATAGGTACACGTCAAGGTGTAGGCCTTGTTGTCGTAGACCAGGTCAGATGATCCGTACGAAAGTAAGTGCTGCATTCCCCTCGCCCCTAGCGCCCCGTCGTAGCATGCTTGTCGCTTAGCTACCCCCAAAGAGCCGCTGGGACCTTTCACTTCGAAAAAGAAGTTGGGTAGTATGGGTTGATCTAGCTGGGTAGAAGGAATGATGATTCCTCCAAGTTCGGTGAAGACTCGTTCATCGAGCTGCTGCAGGCGGGCTCCGTAGTAATAATCAGGATTAGGATTGCCGATAGAGCCGTCGGTTAGGTGGTCAAGGTTGTTGAAGAGTATCTCAATACCCATGCAATTGTAATCGCCAATATCGCCTTGAATAATGGGAACCACATGCTGGGTCACCATTCTCTCCGTTTTAGCAGACGCATCTGCTTGTCTAAACCTTTGGAATTCGGTACGCAAAGAGCGCGAAGGAGATAGGGACCGTCGTGGTTCTTGTGTTAACGCCCGCCTGATCTCATCCAGGTTGTCCGGCTCTGGGAGACTTTGGCCGTCAAAGTCCTCGTGTCCATCGGGATAGACGTTAAACTCGATGAGGTGTTGTCCAAAACTTTTATCGTACGGCCCAAACCTAGCACTGCTCGTAGACGTAGGCGTAGGCGTACCTTCCGCAGTAACTTCCGCAGTACTTGTCGCAGTACTTGTCGCAGTCCTTCTCTTGGATCGGGCCGAACGTCGCGTCCCCCGGCGGAGGAGGGACACACGAGAGCTCATGGGGGGTCTGACTGCGGGTGGGTGACACTGGTGATGGATCATGGGGTCAGTATATTGGGGGGAGGAAAGAAAAGACTAGACGTGGACGGGGAGCACACGGTACTTACGCCTCTCAAGTCCGAAAGATCTGGGCCGCTGTGTCGGGCGAAGCGCTCGAGGTCGGAGGCGGAGCAGGCAGGAAGGTCGGCAGCCGCGTGTCGGGGAACGGGGGAACCGGGTCGTTTGGGCTTCGAGTTCCGTGCGGATCGAGCAGTCTCCTTGTTCCTTCGGTTCAATTGCCGTATTGCGTTTCTTGTCAGACGAACCACGGGCGGCGGTGGTCGTGGCGGAGGGCTGAGCTTCGGCTTCTTGGATTGCGATTGCAAGTCCTCGATGGGCGCTCGTTTCCGCTTGTGCGAGCTGGCGTCGTGGTGGTCGGCCATGTGGATGCCTTTAAGGGTATCGATACACCAACGAGACGGAGAGACGGAGAGGGGGCAGCGCTGTTGCCTGGCGATTCTTCCTTGTTGGCGTTTCGGAATGGGTCGCAATGTTGGTCTAGCGCCCTAGACGCGCATATATACGAGCGTGTTGTCGTCGACGTAACGTCCCTGTCGAGTACCTTGGGCTCGGGATCGCTGGACCCATGGTGTATTTCGAAGAGGGGATGTTCGTGGGCCAGTGTGACGACATGGAAGATTCGTTTGCATAGGCATGTCTATTTACATACCATCACCGCTGTATGAAACACAAGTCCCAAACGCCCAATCGCCCCATAGCCTTGGCCAGCCCAATTCTCCTGATCCCTATCGAGCTGTTGAAGAACCACCGTCTCTCTGGACAGTAGAGTCTATACCGTCTCTCGGGACAGTAGAGTCTACACCGTCTCTCGGGACAGTAGAGTCTAATGCCCCCCATGCCCAAGCACAATATTCATCCCCAAACAAACCACCATAACAACCACTCCATAAATCGACAGTCCCAGGGCCATCTTCCTCAGCAGCCCCGTCTCCAAATGCTCCAGATCCCACCTCCACTTCCTCTTCAACTTCCTTGCCAACCTGCTTCCCACGCTGGTATTGCTTCTCAAGCTAGCAATGCTGTCTCCCATCCCAGCCCCAAATCCAGACGGTCCTGGCGAACCCTCGTCTTCGTCTCCGTCGCTAGTGGAGGCTGAGCTGGAGGAGTACTCGGCATCGTCGTCTTCCTTGGTGAGGCGTTGATGATGTATACTCTCCGGGTCGCTGATCTTGTAGTAAAACAGTCCAGGCAAAATAAAGCTGATGGCTGTTGACCCGGTAGACCCCACGTAGGCTAGGACTCGATCCAGACTAGACACGTTGATGGCCGTGACGTAGCTGAGAATCAGGATACCCGAGGTGATCAAGGCGAAGCGAAGTTCGGACATGGCGACAACGGGGGCGCCGTGGCTGTCGAGAGCAGCGCTAGGCGCACCGCCAGCAGGCAAGAGGGGTTGGTTGCCGGAGCCGGGCGGGGAGTAGACGTTTTGCGTGCGAGAAGAGCGGCCCGGTCGCCAGCGCAGGACAGCGTCGATGGAGGCGCGGCAGGGGTGTAGTTGGAGAGGGACGGAGAAGGTAACGAGAAATACGATGGCGGCTTTGGCGATGGTGGAGGCTAATGATTGTGGGTCTGGAACATGTTAGACTTGGTTGAGAGGGATAGAAAACGGGGATACCTACACATGCCAACAATGTTGCCCTGGATCTCGTTGCCAAAGGTCAGGTAGCCGGTGATGGCGACTAGGACGTAGACCGAGGCAGCGGAGCCGATGCTGGAGCCGATGACGCCGACAAGACTTCCCGGCGAGTTGTCCTTAATCTCGTTGACGATGGAGAACATCTGGAGCATGTTAGCAGGCTAATCTCCCGGGGGCCAAAGTCGCCGTACTCACATTCTGATGGCAAGTATACGCAAAGATCATCACCGGCAGACTGCTCAAAGCAGCCACCGGTCCCTCCCAAGTAACAAGCCTGATGGGCCCCCTCCCACTATGGTCATCCACCGCATAGTGATAAACCACCAGGATGATCAAATACCCAATCGAAAACAGCGCCACCAAACTCGTGTACTTGAGCGAATCCAGCTTCTTGGGAAAACTCAGCGGAATGAGAAAGATGACAAAGAACACGGTGATCCAAAACCTGCGGTCCGCCAAAAAGTCCCAGCCGGTATTCCCCGCTCCGAACGCTGCCGCCACAGCGGGCATCAGATCACCGATAATGATCATGTACGACACGCCGACACCGAAGCATTTTATGGCAATGGCCGCGTCGAACACCACGGCGGCGTTGGGATAGGTTATTTGCGACAGCGCGAAGAAGGAGGAGGAGCCCCGGTCGAGGTACCGCGTGCAGCGCGATTGGAGGTAGAGACCGAAGGCGGAGGTGAGGCCACACCAGACGATCAGGATCACGCCGAGCGTGACACCGAATTTGGACATGGCGAGGGGCATGGCTAGGGTGCCGGCGCCGATGACTGTGCAAGCCCGGTTAGAGACATGTCTTTCTAATACTAGAGGTCTTTGAACGTACTGGTATTGAGCAGGTTGATGTTGCTGCTCATCATGGAAGCTTGGCCGCCACCCAGCTTGGGGGCGCGGAGTCTTCGTTGTCTACACATTACACCGTCAGATATGTCGACTAGAAGGAGCGAAAGTAGTCGGGCAAACATACTGGACCATGGTTCCTCCGACACCGTGACTCGACCCTAGGAGGCCGCTGTTGGATACAGTATGGTAGTTGGTCATGTCACTTTCTATCTCTCGGGACCGTCTTGTGGTGTCGCGTGATGTTGGTTTGGATATTGGGTTTCGGGTATGGTGTTTCGTCGGTGTTGAAACGTCTGAAGCCTTCAAGACGAGGCGAAACGTTATATAGGTATTATTTCCCGTCTCGCGATCGGATCGTAATCGTCGGGGCGGATGAGGTGCTCGAGGCTGAAGAGATTGGTGGGCAGTCGGCGCCGTCAGTTGTCGTCGACTGTTATCTGGTCATCGAGAAAAGCGAGTGTAAGTCTGCATGCACAGCAGAAGAGTATTCGTGGGCGTTTCGATCCGAGGTTGGATGGATGATGTCGTCGCGTATTCGATAACTTGCGGGAGAAAAGGATCGCAGGAAGGAAAAGTCAAAGTTGCGGTGGTGACAAACACCTTGTTGTTAGCGTGCTGACAAGGGCTTATGGGCTTGTCATGACTAACAGATCCACTGCACGCAACGTGGATAACGCCAGCAGAGAATGACGGATTTGATGGGAATCAATGTGGCAAGAACAGAAAAGGTACCGTGAACGCCATGCTGTCATTGGTCAGTTACGGGCCACCAGTGCAAACAACTCCACAGCACTAAAATCCAAACCATACCTATGTAATTTACGAGTGAAACAGATCGTTCAGGGGAAGAAAATCATTCTAGGAGGACCTGACATGGCAAAACCAGTGATGATGATCGAAAAGCAGGCAAGCTTCAGCCTTATGACCGTTCGCTTGTCCAGTGTTCCACTGTCCAGGGCCTTGTGTTGTCCACAAGTCGCTGTCTAACGGGCAGTGTCCGGGATACGGCGGGGTTGAATTGACGGTAACGAGTCGAAACGAAGCGGGACCGGGAACCCTCCCCCGTTACCTTACAGCCTTACACCGTCATCGGTCTAGAAACGCGCCGTCAAGGTTCTTTTTCCTTCTTGACAGTTACGACAGCTTGAACTCAGCTTCTCTTCAACGTCTTCGTGTTTCACGACCCGTGCAGCCCCTCGGCGAACACCAGCCACAATTGTGGTCTAAATCACCTCAACCACTGTCACCCGACTAGTTGACTCGCGGATCCTCCACCGACAGCGAACTCCATCTACTCCCCAACAGAACTCGCCCATCATGGACGCCTCCCAAGAAACCTCAAGCCTCGACAAAACCTCCCTCGCCACCATCTCCCTCCTCGAATCCCGTCTCCGGCGAATCGAGCATGTCCTCTACGGTCCCTCCGACCCTCCAACCCAAGCGCCTTCCTCCTCCGCGACCACCTCCCTCGCCCAGCTTGAACACCGCTTCAACTTGCTCATCCGGCGCTTTCGCGTGTACGCCGAGCTTCTCAAGATTCGTACGTTCCTCTCCCCCTCTCTCTCCCTTTCCGTTCCCATCATTTCGAAGCTAACCAGAGGCCCCAAACAGACAAAGCCAACCCCACCCTCTTCCACACCTGCCCGTCCTCCGATCAAAAGCTCCCACCAACCGACCTGCCGCCCGCCGCAATCCTCGCGACAGTTCTCTCCTACGCCTCCCAGTTTCCCCAGACCGCCTCTGCCCTAGTAGCAGCCGCCCCAGACAACACCATCGAATCTGCAATCCCCGACACCAAACTCTCGGCCGAGCTAGCGAGCCTCATACCAAGGATGAAGGGCTTGGAAGCCATGCAGCTGGCGCAAGAGGCGGAAATAGCGGAGCTCAGGGAGAGAAGCGAAGCGGTGATGAAGGCGTGGTATGAGAAGCGGGTGCTGGGGTATGGAAGGTTTGTGACGGAGGGAGAGGGAAGGGTAGAGAAGTGCGAATTGAGGGTGAGGAGAGCGGAGAGGGTTCGGGAGATGGACGCTGTTACAGAGTGAGAAGGCAAAGGGGAGGTTCGAGACAAGACTATGAGATACATTGCTATTGGAGCGGAGGAGCATGGGGTTTCCAGAGAGTGAAGCTCTGCGCCGGTGTAGTCCGCACGGGGACAGAAGCTCATACCGCTGGAGGACGACGTCACGATGGACCAACAGGTTAGGCGACGGCGAACAAATCACTGGGGTTGTGCGCATGGATACGACACGCAGGTGGTGGCGCGCGTGGATGGACCTTTTCAAGCTTGGGCGGACACAATCACCAACTGTCTCGGACCAGCAAGCTTCGGAATCATTCATTGCATACATCGGACCAGCTCTGGAAGGCAGATCAACAGTGGTTGGCACATTCGTACGGGAACAATAATAGGGGCCAAAGGAATGGGACGGATGTCATGGCGCGCCAGGGCATGCCGCGACAGATCAGAGGGTCATATTGGGTACATGGAATGTTGAACCGATGTCAACAAAAGAACTCTCTTTCCCCGCCGTAGACTGTGTTAATCCCTTCTAGCATCCTTAGCTCAACAAGGCACCACAATTAGACGGTGCCGTCAGACGAGAGAAGCTTTCTGTACTGCTCTGACATTCTGACAGCATGAAATTGTCACGAATTCCACAAGAAAAAGTTTTGTGAAAGCCCAAGTTAAGCATAGTTTGCCCCACGAGATCATCAACCGTCTTGTCCAAACGTTTGCAGCCACCATGATGTTTCGAAACCAACGGCGTTCCCCTGGAACCCACGCAGCGAGCCTAAAGCCCCTGCATATTGCATGGGTGGATACTGACATTTTGTGCCTTTCGAAAAGCTTCATGCCCGTCACCGAGCTCAGCTGAATGAGGTTGCATGGTAACCAGCTCTCAGCCTATCGTTTACAAGTGGTCATGGATGGAGTACAGAAACAAGCCACATGGCTAGCTGCCTGGCTGACTTCCGAGTGTTACAATCTCGTTGGTTTCGAGATGTGACTCTGACCCTTTGGCTGCCACGAAGCTTCATGGAGGCTTCATGCTCATGAGGAACAGTGAAGAAAAGAATTGCCAGCCCTGTGTTGTGCCTGTAATTTGGCTCCATGATTCCCACGCGGCCGCTATGCCTGGAATGTCTTGGCTTGGGGATTTAGCAGAGAAGAGCCGAGGCCCGTGCCCATCTCCATCCGGCTGTCCCTCTTTCACTAACATTGCATTCATTAGCCTAATAAATGCAATAATTCGATTGGTTGGTCTGCACAGTGTGCCGCGTGTTGACATTTTGTGCCAATTGTGCAGTACCTCCGCCAACGCCCTCCAGGGCCTCCACAGCGGACATGGCTCCCCATCTTCAGTGGATTCAGTGGGCTCCATTGTTGGTCCCTTCCTCACTTCTCTTGCTCTCTCGTCCACTCGTTTTCATCCGCCATTCCCCAGGCAAGACTGCCCCGGAGTCGTTTGGGCCTTCCGGATCTCCCAACACCCTCGACCCTCGACAACCAACCGTCAGCCAGGGCACACCATTTTCACCTAGAATAGGTCCCGTCCGTTCTGCCCGCTTGCAACTTGCAACCCATCGATCCCCTCATTTCTGTTCTTTCCCTCCTTCTTTTTCTTCCCTTTCACTTCTCCATTGGCCGGCGTTGAGCATCGCCCCCAGCCATCTTACCTAGCAACAATTGAATTGATCGCTCTCTTCCTTCTCTCAACCACATCGACCTCGACGAACAGTCTACGATTGCCCATGTCCAGGCCATATCCGAGCTGAGCTGAGCACTTTAACGAACGAGACTGGGGAATACGACACTGGCAGGTACCGAGATATTACCATCAAACACCAGACAAACAAAGAAAAGAGAAAAAGGAAAAGCAAATCATCTTGGACTCTTCTATCGCCCTTCCACCGATTGATCTTTCGTGTTTACCGTCTACCGTACCGATAAATCTCCCGACCCGCGCGACGACTCGTTGCTTATTTCCCCTGAAGATTGAAAGGCTCCCGTCTTGTTTCTAGAGGGAATAACAACAATACCCGACGGTCATTCAGCAACAACACATCCTTCATTGGACTCGGCCTCTTTACCGGATTGCCAACCAACTCGCATTTCCAGATAACCACAACACCGCAATCCGACATCTCTCGACAAGCGACTTTTTGCTTATTTCCATCATCCAACTGCTACCTATACTTGCAACGACCGAGACGAGCAATACCGCGTTGCTGGACACCGAATTCCTCGCTCGACGTCTTGCAGCAAACGACGATTGCTACCCGACCCGAATTCTTGCTTCGACCCCGACCACTTTGTCGCCGTCGCGCTTCCTCTCTTTTCGCAACATCGCATTTGCCATCGCAAAACAAACATTACATTGCCAACCGCGGACTGGTCCTCGGAATACGACACACTGCCACTCGCTGTCATCCTATGCTCCTGGTCAAGGTGTGCGTCAACTGAACTGTCCACACGCCGGTCCATCACTTACACACGGACCTTGAATATCCTGAGCGCGCGCTCTCCCTTGGCTACTCTCACTCGCCCTTGATGCAATCGTACCGAGGATCGCTCGACTACTCCCCATCGTTCAACAACCCCAAAATGGAACACGGCAGGAACTCGTACCGCCGAAAAGGCATGGATATGGGCAATATTATTGGAGATCCATTTGCTTTGGCCACCACTTCTATTGCTACTGTGAGTTTCCACACGCGCGCCCTGGCATCCACCCTTTCTTTCGTTCTGTCGCGTTCAAAAGAGCTAAACATTTACCACAGCTGGCATGGATCATCATCCTCTTTGGATCCATCTTCGGCTTCAGGGACCAAAACGACGGAAGAGATGGGAATCCTGTCATCGTTTGGCCAAGCTACTGCTGGTTCACCCTCGTCTTCAACTTCTTCCTCATTCTCGGCATCTTCATCGTCATCGCCTCCGACAGCGCCCAGACCTACCATGTCGCCATCGTTGGCTACCTGGCCGTTGGGCTGGTCGGCTCCACGTCGTCGATTAATAACCTGATTTATAGCGGCGTCGCATCCATGGAGGCAACAGCGGCTGGATACATTTTGTTGTCCATGGTGACGGTATGAGGTTCCCTGTTAACCCCCACTTGCCTTGTCAAATTTCTAACGTCCACCAGATCATCTGGATATTCTACTTTGGCTCCGCCCCCTCCGCTGTTCCCCGCGCCTACATCGACTCCTTCGCTCTCACCAAGGAATCCGCCCTCCCCGCGCACCACATGAGCCGCCAAACCATGAACCACAACGGTCTCTCCTCCCCCAATGCGTATGGCTCTTATAATATGCGCCCCGAAACCTCGGCCTCGGGCCTCCAGCCTCCGCACATGTACACGGGCCAGCTCAACGGGCTCGAAAATCCCGCTCGCCAGTCGCAGATTCCCCAGGGTTTCTCGTCAAACAACATGCCCAAACCCCAAGGAGAAGGGGAGATTGTCCCGCCGACGGAATACCCGTATAGGGCCAAGGCGATATTCAGCTACGAGGCCAACCCGGACGATGCGAACGAGGTTAGTTTCTCGAAGCACGAAGTGTTGGAGATTAGCGACGTGAGCGGGCGGTGGTGGCAGGCAAGGAAGGAGAACGGAGAGACGGGTATTGCGCCGAGCAATTACTTGATTTTGCTATGAGCGGGCTGAACGGGTTTGGGATGGAGTTTGTGTTGTTCTTTGACTGGCGGTTCTGTGCGAACAGCCAATACAAAACAAAATCACGAAATGGTTTTCTTTCTTCTTTTGAGTCGGCGTTTTATACCCACATTAACGTTGCACTTGTTTTCTCGACCGTCCATGGACTCGGAATGCGACAAATCAGAAACAGTGGCTCGTTTGGAAACGAAGGAGAAACAAGATGTTGGATGCGGACGAGGAATGGTTTGGGGGGAAACGGAGTTGTTCTTTTTTCTTGCAATGTCTTTTCTTCTTTTCCCCTTTTCTTTCTCCATGTCTTTGTTCTCTCATGTTTCATTATTTCGTGTATCAACTTTGTATGTCTTCTCTCCTGCATCTTCGTTTGCGGCAGCTAGGGTAGAGAACAAGCCGCTGCTGGAGAAGGGAACGGAAGAGGGAACAGAAAAAGGTGGGAAGATGGAAATGGGGTGTTTACGAACTTTATGGATGGCGAGCAATGGAGAGAGGATGGATGGACCCAAGAGGGATCCAGTAACAACGAAAACCCAAGTATCCCAGAATTCTAGGGCTCAGGAATGTTGGAACTAGAGAATCAAAACAGTCCGATTGGTCATGATACATGTACCGAGTCCGATAACCTGTAACTATTCCAAACACAACAGGTCGCAACATGACATCAACATTGACAGTACCGTACCCGCAAGTCCACGTTGGCTGCCTCCCAATTTTCGAGTTTCAATTTCCAATCTCCATCTTGAAAGAAATCCGAGATTATCGAAATTACCCAGGAGCGACGTGTGGAGACCCGAGGATCTTACCTAACCTCGCTCACCACCCATGTCCATGTCCATCACACGGAGACAGGGACATGGGTGGTAGCTCACCAGAAACCAGTTGTGCAAGAACCGATCCTAGTTCGAGGACTGGAGCGCATTCGTGTTGCTGGGTATGCGAGCGGTCCAATATAGC
The DNA here is from genome assembly GCA_009804965.1 of Neurospora sp. FGSC 26632. Classification (NCBI taxonomy): domain Eukaryota; kingdom Fungi; phylum Ascomycota; class Sordariomycetes; order Sordariales; family Sordariaceae; genus Neurospora; species Neurospora sp. FGSC 26632. Next base: position 47,999 of record RAOH01000241.1, on the reverse strand, counting down.
TCGTTGTGGACGGGAAAGACCGTTACAAAACTTTGATGGGAATTGCAATGATTTAGAAACGCATCGGTCAGGGTCCATCTAGAAACTGCCTGGATATTGGGTTCATAGGTATAAGAAAGATGCTTGGATGCATGATGAATACACCCAAAGGTCTGATATGCTGACCGTGACGTGTTGGGTTTATTCTTACGACCATTCACGTGTAGTCTAGTAAGGATAAGAACGCCAGTGATAAAGACAGCCATAAAGGTAATTCATTAACAATTGTAGTCCGTTACGATTGTAATCGTACACAGTGCCAAAGCAACATACTCGTACACACGCTCGAGATACCTCTACCGTAATCCTCACCTTCGACTTCGTCCTGTCACGTTGCTCTCTGGCTACCTGACACCACACCGCATCTCCGTCACTTACTTACCTTCTTCCATGTCCATAGTTTTCTTGCACCCTACGCCGCCGCCGCCGCCTCCACTAGCGCCGTTACCGCTCTGGCCCTGATCATACTCATCGTGCCAATCGTGCTCCGTGAGCCGCCTATGCTGCTCTTGCTCTGTAATTTGAACCCCATATCCAGCGCTTCTCGACTTCGATGACCCTTCTTTCTCGGTCTGGGTTCTCGTTGTGGCCCAAATTATTTTTAGATAGCCAGGTGTAAATTCCAACATCCGGGCCCAGATTATCCGACGACGGAGGCGCGGCACTTTTGTGCGCCTGTCGGTCTCTTCCGCGATCTCGACGATTCTCTGCGCCATGTTCTCGTCGTGCTCGTCCAGTTGACGTTGCTTGCCGTCTCGTGCGACCAGCCCGCGTTGCTGTCTGTGTTGGAGTAGAACTTGTCGAGCTCGTTGTCGTCGTGCTTCTCTCCTTCTGTCCGGGAAAATGGGTTAATTTTGTTCTCATGACGCGGTGGGAGGTTTGCGACAACTTACCGACACAAAGCGCACGCGTTCATGTCCCAAGAGGGAACATTCATGATCAAGAAATTGAAGGCCGGTCTTGAAGGATCGAACTAGAGGAGAATAGTGGTACGGTGTTCCAGACTTTGAACTAGGAAACCAAGATAACACCGCTTGGGGGAAGACGCGACACTCGGCGGGCCAAAGACCAGAACTCGTACGTCTCTTTACGCTGGTAGAGAGAGAGCCACGGTATTCACTTGTTAAAGAGGCCAAGGAGAAGAAGGAGCTTGCGGGACGGTCAAGAGTTCACGACGTCGATGTTGGTGTTTGAACGAAGGAGAAGTGGAAGTTTGGAGAATTCAAAGAGGGAGAGTTGAAGACAAGCTGAGGGCGGGGTGATGGATAAGGTACGTCAAGGCACGGCACTAACAGCCCCACAGGGCAGCAGTTAGTGCATGACCCACCAAAAGGGTCCACCCTTCAGCGGGCTGCAGTGTCCCCCACAGCGGGATCGGGAAGGCTCGTCAGTGGGCGGGATGTTATGACAGCGCGCGGAGACAAGAACGCGATCGTCTTTTCGGCTTTCCACTCAGACCATCATCATCTCTGCCTCTTCGCTTGATCAACACGGGGTAACGACTATCCTCATATATCCAACTCCCACGCGCGACTCCGTCAATCGAACAAACGAGGACTATCGCCATATCAGAGCGGTCTAGATCATCGTGACCCATTTCCGACCTCGAACCACGCACGGCCTCTGGAGTCCAGACCAAGAACTACCGCGCCAAAAGTAAACAAACCACAAGAGCACCAGCCCACGACCTTCAAGCCACGAAGTAACCGGCCCAGATCATCACAAACTGTTCGCCGTCTCCGAACCGCGACCTCTTCCGAGAGGAACCAACCAGGTATACTTCAGACAATTTCCCGTCTTCCAACGAACCACCGTCGTCCACCAAACCACCGTCGTCCACCAAACCACCAAGATGAACTACAACTACAACTACAACCCACCACCCCCCTCCTTCTCCACCCTCCTCCCACCTCTTCACTCCTCTCTCAACCTCCTCTCCTCCTCCCTCTCACTCCTCGACTCGTCAACCTCCGACTTCCCCCGGCTCTCCTCCGTCCTCAAAACCGTTCGGCACTACGAGCTGATTCCCCAACCGACTTTACAAGCCGCCGAAGCTTCGTTGCGTGACGAAATCGGCCCATTCATCGAGCTGTTACTAGAGAGGGTGGATAAAGAGCTGGAGCGAAAAGGCAGGAGGGTGGAGACGTTGAAGGCCAGGTGTGAGCTCAACGGGGGGAGATTGTCAAATTACAACCGGGAACAGAAGAGTGGTGCAGGAAGCATACAGAAGAAGGGTAAAGAGGCCGGGAGCGGCGGGAAGAAGCTCAATGGGGAGGCGGCGCTGAGAGCAAAAGTGGTGAGACAGCGGAAGGAGGCGCTCAAGTATAGTGTAGAGAGGCTGGAGATGGAGGTGGCGCAGAAGGAGAGGGAGTTGAGGATGAGGTTGGAGCAACAGGGTGGTGGGCCGGTGCTTTGAGTTGGAGGTTATTAGGAAAGCTGGCTTGAAAGTTCGTTCGAAACCGCTTCGTACCCGCGCTGCAGCGTCGAAGGAGAAACACTGAAACGCAGCCTATACCGATTACAAAGCGCGATACCACAGAACATTGCGTTTGGAGGATGGGAGCAACCGACAACCCCAACGCGCACGAGAACTTCGCCCGACAGCAGCTGCTACTATAAGAGCTCGAATCGAGATTACCTGCAAAACCACGCGGCACTCAACACCCAGCGAGGCTGGAACGGAGGGAGGGCCTGGTTGCAACAGCCGTGGACGGACGCAGCAGCTGATCATCCGATATATCGGACTGGACATTGGGTAAAGAGACCCATACATGGCTTAGGGGTCGTTAATGATAAAGACGATGGAGATAGATACCCAATCGAAGACAAGTTGATTACAGTCTGAGTCAGGGCAGAGCACATGGCGACAGGATAGGTCTCGATTCCGTCTTCACGCTCGACAGCCTGGCGTTTACGTTCGCCATTTCCATTAATCATGGTTAAAATCACCCGCATCCTTGCTTTTAAAACATCCAGGACCTGCTGCTATTCACATCCCCTCGGTACCCCTCCTCTGCAACACTTCATCTGATTCGTGCCCTGACCAACAGCATCTAAACCGTGCTCCTAACCACCAGCTAGCAAACGCCTCAAGCGGGAATAAGCCCGTTTCCTCAATCCCATAAACTCCAGCTCTAGTCAAACACCCTGTCGTGCCCCAGCAGCCTTTAGATCCGAAATCCAGCGTCTAGCAAACAACCATAACGCAGTAACACCGCCAGCAAACCTTGTCATGAACTACCAGTATCGGCTTGTTGGACCGGGAATCACGCGGAAGCAATCTCTGGCTGTTCTGATGGCAGGTTTTCCGCCTGGCCTGCCCGTGTGATCGACGCATTGCGTCCACAACTATGGGCAGATGATTAGCATGACGAGCTCAGGTCTTCAATGTTATCAAGGTTCGGTGGCGGGCTTGTTGGGTGGCATGAATAGATGGAAGATGGACAATAGGCCAATTGGGTAAGTGAATGATGACAGCAGACGGAACAATAGCACTCGAAGTGATTCAGACACCGGTAACCGGTCCTTCGTTGCTAGCCTTTTGGCTGCACCGAGAGGTATAAGTTGTTTTGCTTCCCCGTACTTTTCCAGCGAATCAAGGACCAACAGGTACCTCCTCTCACAACCTTGAGCTGGAAAAGCGAAGACACCTGCTTGACATACTATAGCTGCGCAGAAAAGAGTCAAGCAAACCTAAGGCTAAACGTCTAGGAGACCATGTCGGTAACCGTGGAGGAGCCACAAAGGGGCCCAGAAGAGCCGTCTAAGCTCAGGGACACCGCCAAAGAAACATCCGAACAGGAACCTGGCAATATAGACAACAATGCCGACGTCAAGAAAGATGCCGAACCAACACGCAATGGTCAAAACGACAAGCGTGACCGCGGCGCCCCCAGAATCGTCATGGCTTACATCCCAACCTCCGCCCCGGCTTCACCCATTCCGTCACACAATACCCCAGCCCCTGGTCGCAAAACCCCAGAGGCATCTAACGGCGGAGCTCGCCCTGTAACTCCCAACTTGACGGCAAAGCTCAACCGAGCTATTCACGAATATCGCGCTCGGGAAAAGAGAGTCGGCGATCTAGGCCAGCCCGACGACGAAGGCTATGAGGGAGACGCGAATTCCCCTGGCGAGCATCAAGGATGCTGTGATCACGACCACGAGCATTACCATGTTGCTCATAGGGGCGAACGTTACTCCCCTGAATATCAGCAGCAGTACTGCAACGGCCACTCGCCTCCTTTCAACGCGCCATGGGGTTGGACTCCCTACCATCCAGGTGCCAGTCCTCCCCGTTACATGCAGCCTCCTTTCGGGCCGCCGTTTCAGCAACAGCACTACGCCATTCCTCAATACCAACCTGATACTCATCCTCCTTATCACCCTCATAGCTTTCCTTTCCCCTACCATCCTCACCCTCATCACTTCCCTCATCCCCATCAGTTCCCCCATCACCTTCAGCACATGACGATTCCTCCCCCTCCTCCCCCTCACCTCTTTGCCCCTCCTCCCCCTATTCATCCCTCTGATCCACGCATCAGTCCATCCCATTTGCACCCTGTTTCCCCCTTCGCCTCCCCCTTTCACTCTTACCTCCATCCCCAGCCCCATCCTTTCTCACCCCAACACTTCCAGCATCCCCAACCCCAAGATCCCCACGTCACCGAGTTGACTCACCGCCTCCGAAACATCCAAGCCCAGCTCAACGGTCTCGACGCCGCCCACGAAGTCGAGATCTGGCGCCATGGCAAGTACAACTTCCACCGCCGCCGCGCTAAGCAACTCCGTAAGATCAAGAGGGAGAAGGTGGAGGAGATGGTGAGTGTGGTTAGGGAGGTGAGAGCTTTGGGTGCTGGTGGTGGTCAACAGCTGAGGGGAAATCAATACCTTTCCCTGCCTCAAGGTCAACAAGAGACGCAGGGGATGTGTTGGACGCCGCCGTGCTCGGGTTACGGAGCTGGATTTGAACAGGGATGGGGTTATGGACAGGAGGCTGGACACTGGTCCGCATATGGACACGAGCAAGAACAGTGGTTTGGAGGAGGATATATACATGGACAAGCCGGTTCATGGTCGGAGGTTGAGGTTGGACACGACGGGGGACATGGACGCTGCGGCTGCAGTGACGACGGCGCTTACGTCGATTCTCCGGGGGACAGCGCCTTTGAGAGCATGGCGTGCGAGTGCGGATGCACCACGATTGACGATGAAGCAGTAGTTCCAGAGGGCGAGTCGAGTGAAGCTTCCCCAGTCTCTTCTAAGCAAACCAGTGCCGGTATCACAACCGGTGATGTCATCATCCCAGACGGAACCAGAGCTCGCGCCTTGTCGCTTGATGGCATGGCAGAGCAGGTCGAAGCCGTTGAGAGTCATGGGCAGCAGCAACATGGCGACGCCAACGAGAACGAGCAGGGCGAAAACGTTGAGAAGAACAGCAGCAGCCGTGAGCGTGCCGGTTCCTGGTCGGACGCAGAAGCCGTCATCTCTGAAGAGCTTCGGGGTATTTGGCGCAAGAAGATGAGGGAGTGAAAAAGGGTTCAAGTGAGGCAGTCATGGTTCGAATGAGCGTTTGCTTTGGTATTGACGTTTGAGAGAAAGAAGAAACAAACAGGAGCGAAAACAGTCCGGTTAGTAAAGAATAACAGAGGCAGAGATACATGAAATTTACCAGTCCAACATCAAACTTGGCGTGTGCCAGCTGCATGGACTCCGCTGTTTGTCCCGACGATTTGGTACTACTGTGTTTTAGTGCACATCCCCTGAACTTTCTGTGATGAGGGTGCATATTCTTTTGAGCGTTTCTTCTTTGCAAAATAACTACATCTACTTGGACATTTTTCAGGAATAAACGTTCAATTCGGCAGCGATCGGGCCCATCCGGGGAGATGTAGGGATGAACGCCGTCCGAACTTTGAATTCTCGTATCACCAAGCCAGAACGCCACCTTCATCGGTTAATTCACTCCTCCATGGCAGATTTCAGGTATCAATGATATCGATCGATGACAAAAGGCATTCGGTTAGCTTCGGTCAGCCTGTTCTCGCCCGTTTAATCACAGCGTCAAGGCCAGAGGGGTACCGAAGTGTGAAAACACCTTGTGCAAATGTCCGGAACTTTTGCAAACTTCCCGAGAATCGTCCATCGTGGCAAAATGAAGCTGGAAGCGAGGAGGCCTCTTTCGTGTCTGGATGGCCCAATGGAACGAAGAAGCTCGTACTGTATGTACTCGCAATTATGATATTGCTCCGAAAAGTCTGATGGCAAGAAAATCCGGACCGGCACCTTGCAAGGATCAAATACCGACATGTCTCCGTAGGTTTAGTTTAGTCTGGTATCGGCGGTATGTAGTCTCGCCCGTCCGGAAGTTCCCGAGACAAAGCTAAACTCAACGTCTTGTCGTCCCAAGCGGGAAGAGCGGCACGTGTCAGATTCATAGGTTGGTTGATTGAGCCACTACTCCGAAGTTCGGAGCTCTAGTTTTGCCAGTTTGGTATCTGACAGCACGGAGAGGTTATGATATTGCCGTTTTGGCGGCTTGGGCCGTGAGATCGTCAACGAGGTTCACTGTTCTTGGATTAGCCGGACAAGACTTTGAAGGAGTTCATACATTGTTCAAGTTTTGATATGGCCACGGTGAGGCCTAACCATGCTGAAAGCAATTCTTGACGATCAAAAGATCTAGACGGCGATGTGAGGGCCAGGTTCCAGTCGCATCTTTTCAGTTAAAAGTTGTACCTCGCGCTCGCGGGTTCGGCCCGTTGGGGATTGCCGGAGGAGGACCGGGGTGGGATACGTTTTGAGAGTCTGATGTGCCGCGTGATCTGCGTCCGCATCGTTATAGTGCGAGGGGGCGACGATGCTGTCAAGAAGAAGTTGAGGAGGAACTGAAGGACGGTTTCTTCAAGGGGGCTGGGCGGAAGTGGAGGAGTTAACCCACAAATACAAAGAATTACGACTTTACAATACATGTAGCACATCCATTACGTTTTGAATCTTACCCTCCTACGTTTATCATGGTACCGCATTTTCTCACTCATAACGGAGATGCTTTGTGGATCATGGTAGGATTATGAGCCAATCCAGTTAGCAAGATGTTGCATATGTAGCTAAGGATGGACCAAAAACGCCCGCATAAGGTGTGCATAAGGTGTGTCCTTCCCCGAAAGAGCATCTCCGTTATGAGTGAGAATACAGCATCAATCAATCTTACCCAAACCACCTGCACCAAAAGAACGGGAGGGTAAGGTTACGTTCCGCAAAAACACTAACACGAGGACTCGAGGAGGAGCCAACAGAATGATGATATCGATAAACAATATGAATGACACGACTACATGTCACACTAGGTTTCGTTTCAGCAGAAGATCTAGAAGGTCTATGAAAACTGTCACAGCTGAGCCAATTCCGTTGACAACGCTGTCCTGGTCACAAGCCCGCCTGGTTCGGGGAGTCGGGGAGCAAGGCCGGCCCCCATGACCCTGTGCCAAATCCAAAAGGCATGTTAAACTTTCTGTTCCATGGGTTCCCCATGGCGGCATGTCATGGCGGGCGGGTGTTCCTGCTGCTGTAACCGGGTTCCTGGCAGTTCGAGTTGAACCCAACTTTGATGATCGTCATTCTGATTTCCCAAGGCTGTAACGATGTCGTCGATTCCTTTGCTGTTGTGTTTTTATCCCGTGAGTGTTTTCCACGTTCATCTCGCGTTTGCTGCCGTTGTTTGCGATGGATTTGGGCGAGTATTCTTCCTCCTTGATCATCGTCTTCCCTCTCCCCGGGCAGTCATATCTTCGCACTACAGTTTTGAACATTGCCCATTCCGGTCTTGCTTGCGAGACTTTTCGACCGACTCATTCCCGTGATGCCGTCAAATCCGTGCCCAAGTCTTCAGGGTCCAAAGTCTAGACCGGGGAAGGGTCCCGCTGCTTCCATGTCATTCCTCGTTGCCGCTGTAGCGTAGCAATTGCCCTTGCAGTGCCACAGGGCAAACCAGGAAGTGGAATTCCAAAGACTGGGGCAGTGAGGACTCGTACTTTGCACATGCTCGCGCTCCTTTTGAAACGTCGAGCTTTGCCATGTTTGGTCCTCTATCTCCCGTCGCAAAGTTCGAGCAGCAGCTTCCAACGTTGCCAACAATTGGAGGACTAGGTTCTTGATTTTCCTCGGCCGTTGCCGCAATCCCTACAACTACGTAAGAATGTTGACCGTCTTAAGCCTGAGCAATACCCTCCCTGTCCAGCCAATCAGACCTCGCTGGAGCAAATGCTCCTGATATGCTCCGTGGTAAGACTGCTCATTCCCGGCTACTACAATGATGGTTCTCATCGAAGTCGACCGATTGAACTTTTTTTTCCCTCTTCAAATGTACGTCAAATGTACGTTTCGCCCCGAGGAGATGGGAGGGAAAAAATGGAACTAGGCTTGCACGACTTGCGAATCAAACTGGTCGGACGGGGCGGCTCTTGTATATACCGCTCCTTCTTCGGGTTTGTCTTTTTCCATTTCTTAGCATGAACCATCCAGTCCAACCCGGCAGAAAGGTAGGCACGAAAATTGTGGACTACTGGTAATTATTGGCCACCGCTGCCGACCCGACTCGTTCTCCGTCAGGCCTGTTTGCCCTTTCCCCTTTCAGTCTTTCAGATGGAGCTCCCCTTCTGCGTGTAGTGTCACACACATCTGGTACACTGGTGTCGTTCGCTGCTTGTTCGCTCTTCCGGTGGCCAATCTATCACCCCAAATGACAGGTAAACCGACGCCACACCTCTTCCGTTAGCCTGACACGAGTTTGAAAGCTCATTCGAGTCGCTTCTTTCTCTGCCTTCGAAGGTGTTTTGCGTGTTCTCTCATTCCCAGTCGAAAGAGGGACTGTTGTCTTGGTTGCTTGCTGTACCCGACGCTATAAGCATTAACCACAGCAGCTAGCGGATCCCACCACCCACTTCACTTGTTTCTCTTATTTTGTTACCGATCGCTTGCCTATTTTGGGAATCAGCCCCCCATCTATCACGCACTCTGTTGGAGCCCTGCCAAGCCCTCACTGCTCCCCCAACATCCAGAAAGGGTTGGTCGCTGTGCCATTCCTGCCAGACCTCTGCTACAAAGCACTCCATCGTCCTATCACCCTGGCCGCCTTCTTCTAAAAGTGTAACCAACGTCGTACCACACCGAGCCAGCCGTCAGGCCGTCAGTCAGTCTGTCAGCAGCAGGTCCCAGGAGGTAGAGAGAGAGGAGCAGCCACACCACCAGCAACCCACACCACACAACTCAGGAGAGGGTAGCCTGCACACAAGCCACACCAACCGAAAAAAGACGAAAGCAGAACATCGACAACCACGACGTCGGATGCAGCCCATGTTACCCATAGGTCCAAGATATTACCGTCGACACCTCGCATCAACCGTACCAACTCGTTAGCCCGTTGCGCCTCGTCCGTTTTAATGTGCATCGAGCACATTACCCATGACTGCCCAGCCTGCGGGAAAGACTACTTAGTCTACGTCGAGTTTTGCAAGGACTTTCATCCACCACTGATCCGTTGTCCAAACGGGACCATTCGAAAGCGCCTGGAGATGAATGACGGAGGCTGTCCGAGCCCTACTTGTCCAAATAGTCGACACGGGGGCTGCAGTGTGATGTAGCCTGGGTTGGTTCGAGAAGGGAAGAGCAGCAGCAGCACCACCAGCAGCATCACCAGCGGCACCAGCGACGACGTTGACAGGGCGGCAAAGAGCCTTTAGATCTTGACTTGGTTGTCGGTGATCTCGACAATCTGGTCGATACCCTCATACTTGGGAACGTCAAAGTCGTACTTTTTCGCAATCGACGGAGCGACGAACCTGGTTACCAGCATCAGCCACACCACCAGCCCAACGCCATCAAGACCCGCACAACGTGACGATGGAAGAAAGAAACATGGTACATACCGTCCTCCCACGAAATGGCGACCCTTGAAGTGCTTGACCAGAGGTTTCGGAGCTGTCAAGCTAACCAAGACATTAGGGTGAAAGTTGCTGCCCACCCCGGACTTGGGCGGTCCTTCGTTAATGTCCCACGAAGATGGAGCATCGACCGAGGTCACCGGAATCTTTGTCTCGGCCATGGCGTTGATGACGGCAGGGAACGGCTCCCGAACCTCGCCAGAGAAACTGAAACCTAGACACGGGCGTCAGTTAAGGTCAGGGGCACATCATGGCCTCGGCAACAAACCAAAGATGGCGTCGACGACGTGGTCGGTAGACTCCAGAGCAGAGGGGAAGTCATCGACAAAGGGTATCTCTAGGTCCTCGCATTGTTTGACCAGGCGCTGCGGAGATGGAGACGCATTAGCATGAGGCCCAGTACATCAGATACACGATACGGTGGATGGGCTCTCAACAGATGAGGCTCTCAACAACATGTTTATACACGGAGACTGCGTATAAGAAAGGGCCTGTCGGGGTCGGATTGGGGGAAAAGATACTGTATCGACAACAAGCATGACGCTCATAGAAGACAAAAAAAACTCTGAATCCGAGCCCAATAGACTCTTTGATCCTGCTTCTCGTCTCCTTTGCGTATGTTGCCAATGTCTTGGTCTTGACCGATCCGCGTTATTCCTCCTAGTCCGTAATGGCCTCGAGCATTGCTGTGAGGTAGGATATGTCGACTTCCAAGCTGCACCCCGGTATAACTGATCGGAGGAAAAAAAGGGAGATTCGCTCACCTGATAGAGATCGTTCTTGGGTCGCTTCGGATAGTAGATGGCAGGTTGATAGCCGTAGTGGAAAAGGTGTCGAGCAGCCACGAGGCCATCCCCCCCTGACATAAGGTACAGAACAGGTAAGCGCTTGGACCACTCAGCCCCTGAAGGACCCAAACATTCAGCGACTAACCATTGTTTCCAGGGCCAACAACGACCAGCACTCGGCGGCCCTGCTTGATAGGGTGGACTCGGGCAACTGTTAAGGGATAATAATGGTCAGCAACTTTGTCACTGAAGATGAAGATGAGATGTAGAGATACAGACCAACTTGAGAGACCGAGAGACCTGCCAGTTCCATGAGCTGGTCGATGGAAAAGGCCCCCGTGCTCATGAGCTCGCGGTCGAGAGCAGCGGCAGCCTTTGCAGAAAGGGTCTGGAGGTGGCCATTTCATTAGTGTCTGTGGGCGTGGATGGGGAAATATTTGGTTGCAGCGTCTGGAGCTCAGCTCGTTGTGGGGGAGTCGGAGCTGCGGCCCAAAATCAACAAGCTCCGGCTCCATCAATCTTCTTGGCTTTGTGCGACATGACAGGACATACCTTGAGCGCCATGGTGGAAGAAGGCTGGTTCCGGACGCAGCAGTTACTGGACAACGACACGTGCAGTGATCGAAGACGAGGGAAGTTCTGGGGGTGGAAATGGGCGGAGAAGAAGTGCTAGTATTGTGTAGATGCTAAAAGGGTACACGGACAATGGATGGATGTCTGAAAAGCTTGAAGCTTAACCATGAAGAGCAAAATGTTAAAAAGTCAACCGGAAGAGATTCGGTCGGAGGGGTTCAACTTGTAATTGAAGAAATTGGAATGCACTCTGCCCCAGTCGCTCCCCTTTGCATTTATCCAGTGAGTGTGCTACTACTGACATCACCCGCTGCAGTGCATCATGGATTCTGGCATGTCTTGAAGTGCGTGGCTAGGACTCACATTCGGATGTGGCTTAACTGAGAAACCAGTGGCTCGTGAAGCAAAGGTGCCTGTACGTACCTTTGGGCCAATTGCCTGCCGGGATACCACGCCCGGCAGCAACCCCACAATCTTTCAGTGAGCGATCCGGCAATCAGCGCGCGACCTCGCCGACGTCCGCGCAAAAGATTCGAGATCTCGAAACCTCGTCGGCGACAATCCCTCCACCACCGTGCCTGTCCAGAACCCTCCGACCTCCCACGATCCAAGATGGTTCTCAAGCTCAGACTCGCCCGCTTTGGGCGCACCAATGCCCCCTTCTACAACATTGTCGTTGCCCACGCCAGGTACGGAATTTTCGATTGCGACACAGCAAGGCAGGCAGACAGCCAGCTAACTCTTACTCCCTAGAACCGCGCGCAACAGCAAGCCTCTCGAAGTCATCGGCACATACGACCCCGTCCCCAAGAAGGACACCTACGACACCTCGGGGAAGCTGCACAAGGACATCAAGCTGGACGTCACGAGGGCGAAGTACTGGATAGGTGTGGGAGCTCAGCCGACCGAGACTGTTTGGAGGTTATTGTCCTATGTACGTTTTGTCTCTCCAAACCTTGCTAAACCGGACGTTTTTTGCTGACATTGCAATCACCCACGAAACAGGTCGGCATCCTAGACCCCAAGTACAAGAAGTCGCAACCAGTGCAGGAACAAAAGACCAATGCTTGAGCGAGTAAGATACCGAGCGAGAACGCATCTTTCGATTCCATATCCACCAGACAAACCCGGGCTCTTCCACCCGTAATGCTCGCATACCGAATCATCTGACACTACCATCCAATTACACCATGTACCACAAACGGCATTTCTTTTAGGCGTTCTGTTCTTTGGGGTTTTTAAACGAGGTTGCTGCTGTACAATACCTAGCTCGACATAAATGAGGAGAAAAGCAACTGTACAACATCGAACATGAACTCGACTTTTTCGATCTCGGGCAGCTGATGTGGACGTGAAGGGAGGGTGGGGTGTGGTTGCGTGGTCGAAGAGGCGGCCCTCTCGAAACGGAGGGGAAGGAGAGAAGCGCAGAGCAAGAGTTTGATGAGGTCGGTAGGTGGCTTGGAACGTTGCATGGATGGAGGACGACTTTATCAGCAGAGACAAAACGGAGGGCATCATGAATCGTTCTCCGCAAGGTCGATACATCTGCTGTGCCATGGTTCTTGGTTGGATACAAGGAGGCGGTTCGTGTTGGAATATCGTACGAATGCAATAGGCGAGAAACCGACACAATCCCCAACGCACGTCATAGGAATCCGAGCCGAATGCTGGTAGCTTCTCCCCTGGGGAGAACATGTGGCCCTAATGGAGTAGAGGCCGTAGGAAAAAGGACTAATTATCAAGTTTAACAGCCGTGAACTGAAAAAATGTACACCACAACGCTACTTGTGAACAAGACAAACTGGAGAGTAGGAAAATGCCCGAATAGTCAGCCAAAGGCTTTCCACATTTGAAAGCAATAAAAACAACAAGCCCGTTGTTCGAACCAAAAGGACAAAACATGCACAAGCAAGGGGATTATCACATTCACTCATAAAAAAGAGAGGAAAGAGCCTTGAAACCCGGCCAAAAAGACTTGCTCTCAGTCCTTCTTACGAAATGCTCACAAACACGATGAATAAGTCATTGAACAAAAAGAATTTTGGAAAAAAAAAAGAGAAGGAACGACGGGAATTGAGCCCGACGTGGGGGTCGAACCCACAACCTTGAGATTACGGAGGAACTCCTTAAGAGTCTCACGCTCTACCGATTGAGCTAGCCGGGCAAGCGGCTATCAATCATTCCTAATTGTTGGAGATCTGCATCCAGACATGCACTTATGTAATGCACGCTGATTGTTTTATGTGAGAGACATTTACTCAAAACACCAACATCGATCTTCGACCAGAATGCATGCGTCATTGCATTTTAGTAGCACGAAATCTAACCCCCCGAAGTTTTCCTTCTCTATTTTCTAGTAATGCTAAATGGTGTAGCCAGTAAAAGTCAAACGTATTGCGACGTATCGGAGAAAAGAAGCAAAGAAATGGTCTCGTAAGTAGTAAAAATAGACCCGTAAAAGGCAGTCAATCATATCATCCCATCAATAGGCAACCTCGAGCTGGAATTGCCATCCCTTCAAATTCCCAGCATCCCACATCCCCCGTGTCATCACCCATCATCACCGGTATCCCCCGTTGTTCATATGCCCCTGGTTATGCCCATCATCACGGGTATCACCCCAATAACTATCCCTCCCCTCCGCAAATCCGTTTTGACCCGGCAGACCATAGTCAGGCACTTGACCAACGGCAGCCTGACCGTGACCAGCACCACCAGACTGTGTTCCAAGTCCGGGTGCTTGCTGACCGTACGCTCCGCCGAATGCGGAAGCCTGTGGGCTGCTGTAGCCCCCATTGTTATGGAAGTCGAAGCTCGCCGACTGCGGGCTCGCGAACCCCGGGGCAGTAGGACCGGCGGTAAAGCTTCTTTGGGGTTGCGGGTGAGCTAGTCCTACCCCGGGAGCGGGGCTGCCTACTCTGTTCATATCTCCGTACATAGACCCTTGAGGGTTAGGCGAGACAGGGACCGGAGAGGTGAAGCTACGGTTGGGCGGGAACGACGGGCTCTGGGGCTGGTTCTGGTACCCGCCAGTCATGTTGGGGATTGTGGGGGTCATGGCAGATGCGGCGAAGGAAGGGATGCTTGGAGCAGGCGAGGCGACGCGGTTCATGTTCATATTGCTGTCGAAGGAGTTGAATTGTTGCTGTTGCTGGCCAGGAGCGGGAGCAGGCGAGGCGACGCGGTTCATGTTCATGTTGTTGTCGAAAGAGTTGAATTGTTGCTGTTGCTGGCCAGGAGCGGGAGCAGGGCTAGCGACACGGGGAGATTGCGAGAGGGAGGCGGCGGCGGCACCGGTAGCAACGAGAGCAGCATCAGAAGCGGCGCCAGCGCCAACTGCTGAGATCGGCTCGAATTGACCATTAGAGGAGGTGTTGTTCGGGCCATCGAGAGGCGGAGAAGGGGGAACACTGTAAGTTGTCGTAGTAGCCATACCGTCCTTCTTCATATCACCAGCATGATACTCTGCCGCCTGCTCCGTAAAACTATCGGGATCGATACCAGCCTTCTGCAACCGGTCAAGCTCGACGCGATCGCGCTCGTACTGGGCTTCAGCAAGAGCAGCCTGGCGCGCACCCCGTCGTCGCTGACGGATGCAGACGTACACGGCAGCCATGACGAGCAGCGCACCAGCGCCGGCGCAACAGGCGTAAATGATGGTCTTGGTTGTGCTCGACATGCCGTTCCACTTGTCTGACACCGACTGCTTGGGCGGGGCCGTGATGATCTCCTTGATGGTGGAGTTACCCTCGACGATCTTGATGCTTTCCCAATCGCCGCTGCGGTCGCCGTAGACATACTCCTCGCCGTCGCTGTAGTCGGTAACCCGGACAGACTTGACATGCATGGTGTACGGGCCAGCATTATAATCGGTTTGACCACCAGCCCACTCCTTCGTACCGTCGGGCATTCTCGGGTCGCCGCCAGCCCAAATACCGAAGGACAAGCGCATGGGTGTCTGGGGGTAGTATTGAGTGTTGTTGGCTTTGTTGGCTTGAGCGGGAAGTAAAGTGCGGACCTTGTTGCCGTCAATGTAAAAGTCCAGGTAGTCCTGGGTCCAAATGGTGGTGTAATTGTGAAAGTCCTCCTGAGCGTTACCGGGAACGTCGTGCTTTCCGGGAATGGAGGACTCGATGACACCCTTGCCGTAAAAGTTGGTCTGCACGTTGTTGGGCTCGCCGCCGACAAACTCCCAGTCGATCTCGTCCAGGTCATCGGACAGGAACATGACGGAACTGACAATGCCTCTGCCTTGGGCAGCCTTCATCCAGATCTCGGTGCGGCCCCAGAAGAAGTAGAACTTGGAGCGCAGGGTGGGGGAGTCGCCCTGCTTGCTGATGGTGAAGGCGGCGCCATTGTCATTGTCGAAATCGACTGTGCCGACGGTGGTTTCCCAGGCCCAGGCTTTGGGAGTGGTGTTGAAGGCCCACGAGTAGTCCATGCCGAGGGCGGGATCGGCAGGACATGTCTTGTTGAGGGGTTGGCAGTCGGTGGTGACTTGGGCGAGGGCCGAGGAAGCCAGCAGCGCAATGGCTGAGGCGAGGTATCGCGGTAGAAGCATTGTGTCGTGGATCGTGGTATCGTGGGATTATGCCGTCGGGGTACGTAGGTAGGTAAATATCGATCGTGTAAAAAGATTGGGCTCAGAGTTGCATCTCTGGTGTATCGTAGTGATCGTAGTGTGTCGAAGGACTGTGGTGATCTCGAGCTCGCGAGATGGTGTATCGTGGTTGGGAGAGGCAGCAAGGTCAGGTCAACTGACGATTGCGCAAACGAAGTGAGTGATTGTAGGATCAGTAAGAGAGCGACGGTATTTCAAGTACCGAATGAAGGCCGGTAGGTATCCGTGAAGGATTCGCGACGACGAGGTCGGTCAATCTTGACCGATGATCCGGAAAGCGACGTTGGTGGCGCTGGGGATGGGCGGCTAATGCGATTGTGAAAGTGACAGTTGGCAATGGAAAAGAAGACGCGCGCAACCCAGACGGCCAACTCGACGAAACAAGAAAGGAAGGGATCCCACTGGGATTGGGACAGCCAGCAAGCGATTTGACGAGAAGAGAAGAAGAGAAGAAGAGAAGAGGAAAAGGGGAAGCCGAGAAAGACAAGACAACAAGCACAAGCAACCGGTGCCCTTGGCGGCGTTACATCCAATGCATTCAATCTTACGCTGTCTTAACCCATTACAGTGGAGGGGTCGACAGTCCTCTAGAAACGGACAAGGCTGCGGGGGCTGCACGTGCCACAAGTCCGGGGTACCTGCTGATTGTGCGACGCCCTGTGTTTCCACACCATTCCTGTTGAGCACTAGCACGGGGTACCTCGGTGGACCTGAACCAACCCTTTAGCGGCCAATCTTGTTGAAGATTAGCGCATTCCCGTCTGCAACCACTCCCCGTCATTTTCACGGAACACGGCAAAATTACGGTGGGGCATTGAAGATTACCCCACGGTGCCGTGGGAGCTGCTGGTGAGGCTGGGTAATTGTCGTGTAATAATATGGAAGAGTGAAATTTTGAAGACGGACAACTTTCACAATTTCAATCAACCTCACCACCGCGCCACGGCATCGTTATTTTGTTCAACGTCATGGGGTTCAACACAGAACAGCCCAGAGACGGGAAAGACACATTCAGTACACCACCGATTCGTCAACTTCCTATACAACAACTAAGATATCTATCCTCTCTCTTTACTTTCTCTCCATTCCCATCTACCAAAGTCATAGCAGTAATGAGTGTTCAGTTCATTAACTCTAAAAGTTAAGATCTCAACAAGTGTTGTCCATGTCCATGGACCCAGCGTTGAGAACGCTAATGCATTCCTCTGATGACGCCTCGATCGGGATTCAAGGGTCGCAAACTTGATTAGGGAAGGAGCAAGGTGGTCGTTGACGACCAGTTGATCATGTCTGGGACGACGCAAGCCGTCGAACGTGTTATTTTTACCAACTTCAGCATCCTCCCAAGTTTTTCTCTATTTGTCTTTGTCCATATCGTCGCTTTGCCCTCTCGCTCTTACATCGTCACGTTTGCTCCCACCCTTGCTTTTTATTTGCCTTTCAGTCGCTTTCTCGACATGGCTACTCCGTACACAACTTCTCAAGACATTCTATCCCCCATCTGCTACTTATCGAGGTGTTGAAAAACACGTTTCGACAATATCAGGCAGGGCATCTCCGCATCATCTGGGAGCGGCCCATCACCATTCGTCTTCCCCATCCTTCGCTTGCTGCTCTTCGGCATCCCGCCGTAGCTGTTCCTGCGCCTTAGCTTCGTGCCGTTCTTGTACGTGTCGCTCTTCTTCCGTCGTCGATCCTTTAGAGGGAAGGTTGCCAATCTGATGCGGGGTCTGGAACACTGTCGACAACGCATGAACGAGCGCTGGAGCCTCGTACGAACCTTTGCCCCCGAACAGGCGACCGCGCGACAGGCCGTCATCCACACGGTATACGCCCACAAAGTTGGGCCATTCGTCGACAGGACCGCGATACTCGGGCTCGGTTGGCTTTGATGACGGCTCATCGATATCTTCCTCTTCAATGGGTTCCATTGCCAGCAGCTCGTCCAGAGAGGGAACCGGATACGCAAGGTCGTCGCCAGTTTCGGACAATTTCAGCTCCGGAGTGCTGTTGTGTTGCGAGGCCCGATCCTCGTCCATGTCGACATCCGTGTCAGCACCCGCTCCCAACTCTACGTCGGAACCAATGTTCCTGTTGACGTCCTCCTGTTCGGTTCTGCTGGTCTCGTCTGCGTTGCGGAAGCTCAACAGGGACATCTCGAGCATCTCGGCCTCCTTGTCCTTCAGCGCTCTTTCCAGGTCCTTCTCGGCCTTTGTGAGCATGGTATTCTTTTCCTTGAGCGCCTTTTCTAGATCCTCGTTGGCCTTTGTGAGCTTGGTGATTTGGAGCTTTGCCTGCCTGAGTTCGTTTGCAAGACTGGAATCATCGGTCTGGGCCGGAAGGTGACCCATCCTGCCTTGACACCTTTCTATCGCTTTGTCAAAGTTGTCAAGCTTGTTCAACACTTCCTTCAACACCGTTATTTTGGCTTTGTTTGCTACCGCGTCGAATATCTGCCTCATGCGCCATCCTGCATCTTCGCTGGGTTCCGCTGGGGTTGGGGAGTCCGGGGCCGGAGCTGGGGTGTCGTGGGGCGAAGATGGGGCATCGGGAAGCGGAGTTGCAGCCGGTGATGGTGTATCGGAAGTCGGAGCTGCGTCTCTCGCATTGAGCTCGATGATTTGAACGTGTCTCTTGTAGGCGCGGACCATATATTCAGACAGCTTCCTTGCCGTCTGGAAATGCATGGTTCGGGATCCCGCTGAAAATGTATTGATACTGGAATTCCGCCGAAACACCAAAGTCGGGCCTCCCCACCGTCGCCACCGAGTCCAAAGCGCCTACGACATTGTTCAGGTCGGTGGTCGTGACGTTGTATGGGGCAAACGGAATCCCCTCGTTGTCGACGATGGCATTTGGCAGCGGTCTTGGGATGGAAACACGCTCGATCCCTCGCAAGAGAAGGCAGAAGGGCGGATGGATATCCATATTGTTGCGAATTTGGCGATGGATCACATCTGCCGCGATGTCTGGGTGTCCATGCTCAAATGCCTCTCTGATTCTGTCCAAATAGCTGTCCGTGGTGGGATTCTCGCCAGGCCATCGTCGGCGATCGTTGGTTCTGCACTTGACGGCATACTGAATCGCGACGGCAAGGAGGGTGGGTGACCGGCAAAAGATGGGGTGCACCAACAAGAGCTTCAGGGCGTCGCAAAAGGTGGTCGACCAAACCGGGGAAGTTACCAAGTGGTTACCGACGACGATAGGAACGTGGTCGGGTGTACTCCAAGTGTCTATCACGGGAAATGATGGAAAGTGGGACGCAACCCATGAACCTCGGGGCCAGGCGCCAAATGGAATCCTGGGGGGTGTTCTCGGTACGACCCATGATGACGCTCGAGAGTTCAGCACAATCTCGGTCCAGCCGCTCTGTGTCCTCCGCACTCCACCGCCCATCGTCGACGAGCGCCACCATCGCGTCGTAGGCTTCTTTATCTACAACGGGGATTCTGTCGGGCAACGCGGCGGCGACACGTCCGTAGTCCTCGGGCATTCCCTCTACCCACTGGGAGAGAGCCCTCCTCAAGTCTTGGGGAAGGTCCAGGTCATCGATACGAGCGTTGGAAGCCATGGTTGTTGTTGTGTTGTTGTTGTGTTGTTGTTGCGTTGTTCTCGTCGCGGGGTGAGAGGTGAAGGGAAAGTTTTATTTCGCACGGGAAGAAGTGTGCGCCTGGTGAAATACAGTACCTAGTACTTACGACACTAGCTTGATATACATTCACTGGCACTTTCATCCGAGTATTCACCGTGGTCCACTTGTTGAGCCACTCTTCCTTTGCGGTGATGACGGGGCGAAGTTGGCGGCCTTGAAAGTTCGTAGGTGCTTAGGTGAGGTTATGTTGGAAGGTTCTGAGGCTGGATTGCGCATTACCTTCCAGGTGCCGCCCATTCACTGTCCTTTTCACATTGTGAAAAGTCCGTGCCCTTCACTCGACTTGCCATTCACCGGCACTCCCTTCCTGGATTTCATTTTAGGCTGCCCTGGTTTCCGTTTCTCCTCTTCCCTCAGAGCAGACAACTTCCTACAGAATCACAGCGTCGTCGCCTCTCCGTCACCCTTTCCTTCAACAACAAGCCCGCATTTTGTCGCCTGTCCGTCTCACGACGTTTCCCCTCACCATGTCCGACGTCAATCTCGACGCAGCGAGTAAGAGATTGTCGACATACATCAGTCTTTTCGCCGAAAAAGCAGCTGGCGCCGGTGATGATTCGCCGCCGTGGAAAGTCTTCCTGCACGCTGCTCAACAAGTTCACGACGTGGCCCAGAACCTAAAGGCACGCTTGGAAGAATGCAACAAGGAAACAAATCGCCTGGCGCCGTGAACAGACTGCCCTCCGAGAGCGAGACATGGAGGAAAAAGTCCAAGGGGCAGAGCAAACCCTTCAACAGGCTGAGGAAAAGCTCAAAGAGACTCAAGGCAAGCTCGATCAACTGGACAAAAACCGCCGCCGACATCATGATGAAATGCTGCAAGTGAACAGCAGACAGATAGAGCTCAATGAGCAGAACGCAAAGCAGAGAAGAGAGCATCAGGCACTCGACGAGGAAAAGGCTCGCATGGCAAAAGAGAAAGAAGATCTTGCTCGCAACCAGAGCACATTGGAGGAGCTACGAAAGAAGATCGAGAGTCGTGTGCGGACAGAGATGAGGTTGGAAGAGCGACAGACGGATATTCAGCCTGTCACAGCAGTTCTCGAGCAGCAGCTCCCATCAGTCCTCGAGCAGCAGCTCGAACCAGCCCTAGAGAAGCTACAAAATGTCCCAGCGGGACTACAAGCGATCGAAAGGGTCCTCGACGGAACCGGTCGCTTGCACGACCGCCTAGCATCGATCGAAGACGCCACTCGCATGACGGAAGAGGAGCCCGATCGAATGATGAACGAGTTGCGAGCCGAGATCGTGACCTCCGTACATTCAGGAGAGGAAGACTGCGTCAATCGACACGCTGCCATGTCAGACACTCTCACAGAGGACAAGGTTCTCTTGAGAACCGGATATCTCTGGCCCATTTCCTCCACACACGAACTGGCTCGCATCGCCAACGCCTTGGACATCCTCATCATCCTCATCCGCACCGCAAGCAGTCACACGACCGAAGCACATACGACAACAGCAACAACAACGCGCTGGTCCAGCATGCCCTGGAGGCACCGGTGGGCGTCCCACTGCCATCCTACAACGAGCTGCTGGGTACCGTCAGGCGCCAGCTGCAGATTGACTCAACCACTCTTCTGGCGGACCTCGTTGAGCACCGATTGATGATCGAGACGTTCTGGGACCGCGCCGAGTTCACCCGGTTCAATCGGCAAGTTTATCGCCGTGTTGCCTTTGAGCACAACAAGTGGCAGTGGAAGGGCTTTCCTCTGCAGTCAGGCAACGCCGCTCAGGTACGTTCTTGAAGACAGCAAGTCAAGTTCACTGCTAACCACAAATCCCTCTTCAGAGAAGTCTCGTCGAGTGGGACGGTCGTGACGATCTCGGGCACCACATTAGCCGGGACTACAGGACACGACGAACCGACCCCCTGAGCCCGGTATGGGTCATATGTAGCCCAGAAGAAGCGACCATAATTCGAGTCAGGTACACGCCGGTGCCCAGTCACAAGAAGGATTTCAACGACATTCGAACCTTTGTGGTCCGGGGCAGCAGAATGCGCCAAGTGAATGACCACCTCGAGTTGGAAGTTACGACAACTACATACGATATTGCGGCTACGGTCAAGTATTCTGAAGCAGGCTTTGACCGCATCCGACTGTACGACATGTCCGGCCGCTGCTTTCCGGATTCCATGTTGATCCGGAATGACCGAATGCAAGAGGTCGACTGCAACTACTTCTCGCTCGACTGGGATGTCAGCGAGCCTGGCCAGTACATGTTGTTCTACACCAAACGTCAGGAACGAGAGTTTCCGGATTTCCGCACACCAGCTGTCCTGCTTACGGCCCACAAGCTGATGCCGCCCTCCATGTAGACAAGCCGCAACTGAGGAAGTCATTAGGTAGAAGGTAGATTGCTCAAACATGGAGAGAATAGTGAAAACCACCATGAACATGAATGTGATTTGCTCCCAAGCTCGTCTGTGAGAAACTAGTCCTGGTATATCTACAACTTTTCGGTCTGCCCCTTGAAATTACCGCCATGCCCATGTAAGATCACCTTCCTTCAACAAATGCCAACTACTCGGGCGGGGTGCCTCCTGTCCTCACATGGATGGTACCATCGTCAAGTCCCAAGCGTGTTATAATGCTTCACAAGAGATTCGCGTACATATTGTTGAAGGCATATTGGGTGGCGACGGCTTCTTGGTGTTCTCTGATCCTGCGCAGATTCTGCTGAAGCACCCCTTTCATATCTTCCAGGAGCTTCGTCTCATGCTCAAGGCGCTCCTGTTGAATCTTAATAAGTTTTACCCTCTTTTCCAGCTCGCCGCCGAGAATGAGTCGAAAGCAGCGCTCAAGATTCTCGACGCCCTCGGTCTCGTGCTTGAAGTCGTTGATGTCCAGTATCGTTTTGTCGAAGTTCTGTTCAAAGTATTTGGTCTCCTCGGCAACGTAGCGGCCTGCGTCGTCGCAGACCTCCACAGTCATCCCCGTTCCAGTCTTGCTGCCGGCTTGGACACCGTTAAACACTCCCTGGGTAATGAAGGAGCTGGCAAGAACGGTCACCAGTCGCTCACCCATCGGATGGTGTTCCATGACCCAAATCGGCAAGATGGGGACCTCCACCGTGTATGGCTGCAGGCCGATGTATCGGAGAGCACCCAGGGTCATGGATAGGAATTTGTTGGTGCTCGGAACGGTGAGCATGCTGCCGTCGTAATGAAGTTGTGCGAGCTGTTCAGCCATAGTCTTGGTGGTACATCCGACATATAGCGGTCCTTGGTGCATGTTGGTCGTTTCGTCGCATCCGAGTCTGTCCAAAGCTCTGCCGCGTTTTCGAAATGAGTTGGCCAACGCTTTCAAGTGTGCGTTGTCGACGACTTGTCCGAAATTGTCCACGAAGTGAAGTATGGTGGCCTGCTCCGTATATCCGCACGCTTGGTCGAGTTTGAAAGCGGCATCAATAACCTGCTGGGCATCGGCGGGCACCGGACTGTTCTCGTTCTCGGCCGCAGCCAACAGCTCGTATGCTGTCGCGTAGTTTTCGAGTATATCGGCGACTTCCGTGCACTCTTTGATGTTGATGAAGGCTCTATTACGTCTCTTAATTGCAATTCTGACCGCGTATATACCGGCATATCTTCCGCGCTCCTCGAGTTCCTTGCCATGCACGTCTTTGCCCTTGACGTAGTCGTAGGCGAGCGTACCTTGAATCAGCGAGTCGCGTAGCCCAGTTGGTATGGCGTGGAGCAGGATGATGTACTCGTTGCTGCCGGATTGGATGTCTTGCTCGAACGATCTGACCGTACTGTCCATGGTGATTATGGCGTTCTTCCGGATCATACTGAGCAGGTCGAGTAGGGTGAGACAAAGCCCAAAGTTGGACTTGTATCCGGCCAGAGCCTGCATCATGAATTTCTGCTCAGGCCCGAAAAGCGGCCGCTCGGGGGTGGGAACCGGTTCGTCGGTTGGCTGCGCTGGCCATGAAGTAGCGAACTGGGAATGGCCCAGATCACTGGTGCTGACCAAGATGTGTTCGTGATTCATGGCTTGAGGTTGTCTGAGAGAATGTTGGTGGGTAGGTGTAGGTTGCAAGGAGCAAAAAAAAAGATGAAGGGGCGGGGCTGGTCTTGGTGTCTCTTTTTTAACATTCCCATTCACTTGGTTTGGCCGAGGTGAGTACCTACCTCAGGCACTTTGGACGCGTCATTCGTTTAGCAAATGTCATGTCTTTGGCCATTCACTTGACACTGGCGCCTTCCTCACCCAGCCGACATTTCTTTTTTTGCACGCACAACTTAATTATCTCTCTCCCGCGGTCTGATCTTTGAGCTATCTTCCGTTCAACTATTCACCGACTTGTCTCAACGACTTGTCTCCGGCAACCTTCCTCGTCTTTCTGCCGTGTATAGCTCATAGTTTGGCTTTAACATTGGGAAACTAGATCATCGTAAGTAAAATCTAATCTTACGCCTTATCTGCGATGCTTAAGGAATATCGCTAACTCGTTATAGATACAATGAGCACTCTAGGACATGCTCTTATGGTGGCCTGCATTACGGTTCGCTCTTTGGCAATCGTCGGGTCAATATTGATAAAGCCCAAAATCAAAACTGTCGTAGACAACGTGAACGAGTGTACCGACAAGATGACCTCAAGTTTGGACAAACTGGGTTGCCAAGCCGACCACCAAGCTCAAGGCGCATCCCGGCCCTTGAAAGACCCAGCGAGACCGTAAAGGGACATTTTAAAGATTGAGGACAAGGTCAAGCGTTGGGACTCGGATGTCACAGCTGCGTCCAGGGAAACCATGGAAAGGTTGCAGCAGGTGGCCGAGATCAGGGTGGACGAGAACCGGGCCACGACCCTGATTGTCACCGACGACGAAGGCGAAATGCTTGTGACCCTGTCCAAGACGGGTTCTATCTCATCGCAGGTTGAAAATAGACGATGCGACCAGGCAGCTTCTCGTCACTCTCCTCCATGACCAAGCTGCGGCAGATGAATAGGCAGATGGACAGGACAGGCTGGTGAAAAACATCCTGGGAACAGACAAGGAGACCACGGAGCTCAAGCAAAAGTTGCAGACTTGCACAGACGAGCGGGACAAGCTGCAGAGCAGCCTGGAACACCTGACCCGCGATCACGACGCCGCTAAAGCCAGGAATGAGGAGCTCACCAACAAACTCGCGGAATTCCAGCAGAACCAGCCCGACGCAGAGCTTCCCAAACGGCTTGAGGAAGTCGAAAAGTCGAATGCAGAAATGGAGGACGAGCTTGTCAAGTGGCGATCGGGCCAGAAGGCGTGGCAGGAGGAGCTGAGAAAGAAGGATCTTTACATCCAGAGCTTGAGATCCGACCTGGACAACGAAAAGATGCTGCACAGGCGCACGAGAAGACTGTGGGCGACTTACTAATGACTTGGGCAAAATGGAGAAGCGCTTCGAGGAATGGAAGTCGTTTGTCCTCAACACCCTCGAGCAAAAGGTCGAACGGTTGGAGCGTCGGAATCAGTCGCTGGATTCTGAGCTAACCAAAGCAAACCGATCGCTCAGTCAAGCGTAGAGTGAGGTTCAAAGGTTGAGGGATGAGATGTCGGGGTTCAAAACGAAAAAGGACGAGAACGATGCGAAGACAATCGACAAACCCGTAAATATACTTTCTCTTTTCAAGAATACGAAAGACGTTTACGTCAAGATTATTGACCTTATAGCATTTACATCACGGCTTAACTATATGACTGAATACGAAATGTCTTTCCTTTTCGGCCTTTCCTTTCCCCGCGCGCACCCCACACGCCTACGGCCACGAGATGATATAGTTGCCTATAGGTATTATTATATAGACAAGTGCTTGGGGAGGCCAGGCAAGCTGGCTCCGACCCTTCCCAGGCGATAAAAGTTGGATCCTAGGTTGCTTCCTACTCTTTACTTTTGGAGTTCCTAATTAAAAATTTTTAAATTTTTTTTTTTTTTTTTACCAGGGGAGCTACGCCTCCCGGACCCCCCCTATTCCCTAGGTATTGTTATGGCATAGCTGGACAGGTTACCAGAGCACGGGCCACTGGGCAATGGGGTGCTGCGTACAGGGCACCATGAAACATCGGATAGAATGAGGCTCATGTTCTTATTGATAAGACCGTACGGGAAGGGAAGGCGGGAACGAGTGGCAGTTCTGACTTATATGTCCAGAACCGTGATGTCCTCGTTTGACAGCTTCCTTTTCCTCCTTACACTTTATATTACTTTGATTTGTGGCTTCTAGTCTTTGTGAAGGCACGTAACGGGTGAGACAGGGCTGCAGCGTTGTTGACGTTCAACATAGAATTTACGACTAAAGAATAAAACAAAAGGTAAGAGTTGCGCGCGCGGCTGACGATGGGAGATATGCTCCCAGGGCCAGATCCGCTGCGGACCCACTCTTCCTTATCTAATCTANTCAACATAGAATTTACGACTAAAGAATAAAACAAAAGGTAAGAGTTGCGCGCGCGGCTGACGATGGGAGATATGCTCCCAGGGCCAGATCCGCTGCGGACCCACTCTTCCTTATCTAATCTACAACCAATCACAATGACCCGTCTGGCCAGGCCATGACAGTCTTGTTGTCTTATCACTTGTAGGATCACGCTTTCACAGGTATTCTGTAAGATAAATGGAAGTATTTACGTAAGATAGTAGAGTCAAAATGTTCGTGCCATAATTGTTAGTGCATGCGGGATTATATATTGGGCTCGCACGCGACAAGCACTAATACACTAACGTCCTAGCTAGTATAAGTATATAGGGAAGAGAGGATTACCGCACCGTGGGGGACAAGGCAGTTGCATTTCGTTCTGGGCGTCCTCAACCATTTTTTGGTTTATCATATTTCCAATCTTTTGCATCCCTTTGAGCTTTTTCCTTCCATCACGGAGACACGATTTGTCTGCTTTTGCTTTCACTTCCTTCCTTTCCTACTCGCTCCCGTCGGAGCCCATACCGGTCCTAATAATACCTGTACGTCACAAGTTCCATTGTACTCCGCTTCATACCTCGTCATGCTCGAGAGCCACGGCAATATCCATTTCAAGGCAACCAAATCACATCTAATTCATCATCACTCGCATAGTCATTCGTATCATTACTAAGGGGGAAACGATCGCATCACTTAGCAGCTATCTTCACTGACTCAGCGGCTCAACCCAACCGGCGACTTGTTTCCTTTTCCTGCTTTTCCATGTCAAATCCTGCTCCTTGCCCAAATACCATATTCACAATCTCTCATCGTGCCTCGTTCCAATGCCTCGAACCCGTGATTAAAAGTTGAGAACAAAGTCCCCGTCGTACCGCATGTTGTCTCTTCCCTCCGCCCAGCGCATCAGGCGCAGCCTTGTCAGAACGTCATCCTTGCGCTCCAAGCTCCAGCGGGTCCTCAGATACTTTCTAGGAGGGTTGTCGTTGGGGAACGAGTGGCATCGCGGGGTATCAACAGTCTCTTCCAGTTCCTGGGCCGGCTCGCTGTTTGCTCCAACGAACTCTTCCAGATCGGTGCCGGCCTCGTCCCAGATGGCTTCCGAGATGGGAGTGGCATACTCTTCGCATTATCTGTCAAATCTGTCCGGTCCCCATTTTTAGTAAAGGGCAGACACGAGTGCGGTTTGGTCGATTTCATGGATTTTTCGGCCTGTTGCATCGGGTGCGGCGCAAGACCGATGCGGGTGATGTCAGCTAGAGTGGGAATTTTGTCGTCGCCGCGGTGCTTGGATGACCGCGCGTAGTGCTGGGGCCCAAGGTTTCCAAGATCTCGTGGCTTTCGAAGATGCTCGAAACTGTTTAGCTGTCGCCTGTTGAAATTTTGGATCTGGTCGTCGTGGTGATGGCGACAATGTTGGTGATGTTTACCACAGTGTTGAGGGCTAGTGTAGCAAACACCTGCTCTGGGCCAATCAGCAGGCGAGGGTAGAAGGGGACGTATATTTAAGGTTGGGACGAAAGACTGAACAGAACTGAACAGCTGGGATGGGGACCGATGTCAGACGGAACAGCCCGACTGTTCGGCACCCATGTGGTTGTTATCCGCTATAAGACTGCCCGTAACATCAGACCGTACCTTGGGCACTGCTTACGAAGCCAACGGGACTGCTTGTCAACAACAACAGATGCCAGGCGACAGGTGGCAAATCTGGAGCCCGTACAACCGCGGTCTGGTGCTTGTTGCCTGTGCTTTCCAGGTACGTCCAAGTCCAATACCACGCCCAAACACTTGAACACGGAACAGCCCTTCACCTATCTCTCAGCTTCTTGTCCGTTGAATAGCAAGGTCAGCAAATGGGAGTGTCTGGCAAGCAAAGAGAAGAGGTAAACAGTGTCGACTTGGCACACAGCAGAAGCGTCAGATACATGTACTGTCAGAAAATCCGGATGAGAAGCCGCCAATCAGTCACCAAAAGCACACGAGGTCATGTTTCTTCATGGTGAACAATGTTAAATTAGATGCTTTCCACTCAAACGATGCCAAACTCGCCGAGGCCACAAACCGCTTCCCGACACAAAGAGTTTGTTCCTCCAATGTATGTACAAGATCATCCCCGGCTCCCGTATGTTCTCATCACATCGTTAATCATCTTGAGCCCAGTCCATTTTGATCCTCAATCTCATCCCAGCCGAATGTTTGCCAAGGTGACTGGAAGTTGTCTTCAGTCTAGAGGCTCTAGAGCATCTTGACAGTGCTACCTGCCTGAACTGGAACCCTTTTCCACGCGTCAACATCTCATTGCACAATTGGGGGTATATACCGCACATTTGTCAAGCCCATGGCACTCACTGAACCGTTGAGAGTCGAGTGGCTGATCGGCAGTTCCCGTCTTCAGTTGTCTGCGGATGACTCCTGGATCCCTCGATGACACCGGACCACACCAGAGATACATCTAGGCAAACCATTTACGGCTGAAAATGGATCTACAGACTACCTATGATTACAGATTGGGCGTCTGGAACACGCTACAGATTTGCCGAATGTAAGCAATTCCCTGGCGGACTTGGCTTCAGTTTACCTCTACTGAAGCGGTTGAGCGGATCTCAAAGGCTCAGTGTGTTTTTGTTCCCAAAAAATGTATGTAAAATGTTTCCAGAAAAAGTATTACTGTGGTGAATGCTGCCGAGGCAGGAAATGATTCTTTCTGCCAAACATCATTGTGACTTGTGTCAAGTTCATAGCGTGAGGTTGGACGTCGTTGTCAACATCCGGGGAAGTATCATTCCAAACCCTAACCCGAATCCCAGTACATCGCGGTGGAGATGACGTAAAGACAGTTCCGGCCAATCATCGATCGTGCCTGGCATGAACGATGGGGGTAAAGTGCGGAGAAAATGCAGATTCCCCTGACAACGACAATCCCTTTCTCACCAAAACATCACCACCACCACACCTGACCCGTACCACATCCCGTCCGCACTCGCTTAACCCATGCTACCCGTCCAAACCGCCTCGACGTTGCATGGCTACACACTTCTCCATAATCCAGCTGGGGTTCAACAGAGACTCGACTTCAATCAGTGACAACATTGAACCTGGAACCGTCAACAGACACTGCCCTCCACAAGGGGATCGTTTTCTTGCGTGGGGGATCATCGGATAAACTTTTACACTTTTGTCTTGACTTTCTTGCCATCCACTCAAGCTCATATCATCGGCTGGCTTGACACCCTCACTGCAACCTCACTTCCCCGCAATCATCTCCGGCCTGTGTCACCATGGCCAACCAACGCCCAAACCAAGATGCCAAACTCGACGACTATTACGATCTCGGCTCTCATCACCGGCCCATATCCACCGCCAGGGCGGAAACTCAGCTCTGGTTTGATCGTGGCCTCATCTGGAGCTTCGGCTTCAACCACGAAGAGTCCGTCAAGTGCTTCGAGCGCGCCGTGGCTGCCGATCCAGATTGCGCTATTGCCTATTGGGGCATCGCATACTCCCTGGGCCCCAACTACAACAAGCCATGGAGCGTGTTTGACGAGGAGGAGCTACAGCACACCATCGATCGGGCATGGGAAGTCCTCGAACTGGCAAGACAGAAGGCAGCTGCCCCTGGATCGACGTGTACTCCGGCAGAACATGCCCTCATCGATGCCCTCCAGTACCGATATCCCAAGAGAGCGGCAAAGCCAAAGAAGGGTTCGGCGCTGGATCATGGCTACGCCCAAGCAATGGCCAAAGTCTACCGCCAGTTCTCGTCTGACCTGGATGTTGCCGCCCTCTACGTTGACGCCCTGATGAACCTCACCCCTTGGAAGCTTTGGGATCAGGTGACGGGGGAGCCTGCCAAGGGTGCCCAGACTCTAGAAGCGAAGCGCGTTCTCGAACAAAGCCTAGCACAGGACCCTTACCATCCAGGCCTGCTCCACCTGTACATCCATCTCATGGAGATGTCAAGCCACCCCGAGGTAGCACTCCGTCTGGCGGACAACCTGCGCGGTCTCGTCCCGGATGCCGGCCATCTCAACCACATGCCCACCCATCTTGATGTGATATGCGGGGACTACCGACGGGCGATATCCTCCAACTCTCAGGCCATTGTTTCTGACGAGAAGTGGGTGAGCAAAGAAGGCCGCGATGGAGCTCTCAACTTCTACGCCCTCTACCGCTGCCACAACTACCACTTCCGCATCTACGCCGCCATGTTCGCCGGCCAGTACAAGGTGGCTCTGGAAACTGTCACGCAACTTGAGGCGGCCCTCCCCGAAAGCCTGCTACGGGTCAAGTCGCCCCCCATGGCCGACTGGCTCGAAGGGTTCTTGGCCATGCGCGTGCATGTTCTGGTCCGGTTCGGAAGATGGCAGGACATTGTCGCCCTGGTCCCGCCACAAGACGCAGAGCTCTACTGCACCACCGTTGCCATGATCCATTATGCCAAGGGTGTAGCTCTTGCCAATACGAACCGCCTCAAAGAAGCCGAACGCCATCGGGAGCTGTTCTCCGAAGCTGCCAAAAGAGTCCCACATTCGAGGACCGTGTTCAACAACACATGTCGGGATATCCTGGCTATTGCTGCTGCCATGTTGGATGGTGAGCTGGAATTTCGCAGGGGGAATGTCGAGATGGGATTCGAGCGCTTGAGGGATGCCATCAAGTTGGATGATAACTTGCCGTATGATGAGCCGTGGGGGTGGATGCAGCCGACCAGGCATGCTTACGGTGCTCTTCTTTTGGAACAGAGAAGGGTGGAAGAGGCTGCGGCGGTGTATCGCGCTGATCTTGGGCTGGACGATACGCTTCCAAGATCACTTCAGCACCGGAACAATGTTTGGGCGTTGCATGGATACCACGAGTGTCTTGTCAAGTTGGGGAGAAAGGACGAAGCACGACTGTTGCAGAACCAGTTGGAGTTGGCTGTTGCTTGTGCTGATGTTCCTATCCGGTCATCTTGTTTCTGTCGAAGTCGTCTTTGAGGCAGTGTCACAGAAGTCCATGAAAGAAGAAAGTTGTGTTAGCAAAAGCACTGTTTTGTACTAAAGGAAAGCAAGAGCTATAGGAAAGAACGAAGCAAGACCCCATGGCAAAGAGAACAGGAGAGCTTCCATCTCTTCAAATCCCGAGACAACTTCACTTCACGCATTATCTTCCTTGATCATATCTGCCGCCTTCTCCGCCGCCGCATACACTGTAGCCTGAAGATGTGCACTAATCTGCAACGGAAACACACTGGCATCAACAACCCTCAGCCCCTTCACCCCATAAACCCTCAACCTCTCATCTACCACTCCCCCCTCGATTCCCTTCTTGCCTCCCATTGCACATGTTCCAATGGGATGCCAGCATGTTGTCGTGTTGTCTTGCACCCACTTCTGAAGTTCGGCGTCGTTGGAAGCCTCCTTTGGGTCAGGAGAGACCTGCGTCAATAAGATCTTGGACAAGGGCTCGGTCTGGGTGATCTTCTCGGCATACCGCACGCAATGAATCGTGGCTTCGAGATCGAGAAGACCGCCAGGACCAGAGTAGTATTGGAGATCAATGATGGGGTGGTCATCTTCATCCTCGTCGGATGAATAAGGACGGGTGTGGATCGATCCTCTGGTCAAGGGATACTGGAGAATGATGACCAAACTGCCGTACTTCTTGCCGCTGGACGGGGGCTCCGGTTCGAAGATGGGACTGAAGGCTCCAATCCAGAGGATGTACTCAACCTGTCCGACTTTCTGCTCACTGTTCGGACCGAACCGGCGGTTGATGATAGATGCTTGCTCCGGTGGAATACTTTCGAGGCTCTTCGTCCGGGTTGCGATATCTTGAAGGGCCTGGCTTGGAATGGTGTGTGAAAAAGGGAGATAGCAGTAGGATGTGATTGTCCTGGTCATTGGTCCGGAGAAATCGGTTTGGTATAGCTCACGTGCTGCTGCTGCCACTTGAGGGTCGTGCTTTAGTTCATCATGGTTCGGGATGGTAGGGTCAACTTCGTATGTTATTACCAGCACTGTAGCGTCTGATTAGCACTTGAACTATTGAGGGATGGGCAGACGAGCTAACTTACTGGTGTGGTCTTGCAGATTCTCGCCAACATTGGGACTATCCACCTTGAGAGGAATACCGGCGGCAGCTAGAACACTGGGCCTCCCAATTCCGGACTTTTCTAGTAGCTGCGGAGACTGAACACTGCCAGCAGACAGAATCACCTCACGTCGAGCCTTGACAGTGCACTCCTTACCATTGTGCTTGAATTGGACCCCAGAAGCCGCCCAGCTCTCATGCTCTTTCACCAAAAGAATCTCTTGAACATACGCCTTTGTCAATATGTGCAAGTTCCTCTGAGGGCTCTTGTGGTTCTTGCAGTAGTCGACCGAATACGAGCGGGTTCCGTTGTGGATGTTCACAGAGCCAATGCATGTCCAAGGTCCGATGTTGGTTCCGGCATTGTGGGATTTGTTCGTCTCAGCGCCGAGGGAGTTAAAGGTTGCGTGCCAGAAAGCGTGGGACAAGTTATACTCCTTGCTGTAGGAAACTGCGATGGGGCCAGATGTGCCGAGATAGGAGGTGTCATGAAGGGTGAAGTGCTCATTCGAGGTTTCCTCTGGAGGCGGTTGGAATGTTTCCGACTTTTTGAAGTATGGTCTACCCGGACATGTCAGTATGCCTTCAGTTGACGACTTAAAGGGAAGACGAACAAGAGGGAATCCCATCCCCAACCTGCATTTCCCAGTTCCTCCCAAGCATCATAGTCATGACGGCTCGCCCGGTTGAACGTCATGAAGTTCAGGGCACTTGATCCACCAAGGACCTTTCCACGAGGGTAAGGGAGCTTTCTTCCGTTCAGACCTGGCTGTGCTTCTGTTTCAAACTTCCAGTCATATGGGGTACCGAGTCCACGACCGAAGAAGCCCGGAACGTCAACTTCATCAATGCCCAGAACAGCCTCTCCTGCTTCCAGGACACCTACATTGACTAACGGGTTTTCCGCCAAACGTGATGCCACAGCAAGCCCAGCGGTGCCGCCACCCACAATGACATAGTCGTAAGATTGGGCGCAGAAATCATCCACGCTGCTGGAAAGCAGAGGAGGTATCGCGGTTTTGGTGTCCATGTCGTCTAGACAACTCCAGAGAATAACTGAAAGAGCTTATATGCTGGGAGGGGTTGAGGAGGAATGGAAATGAATGCAGAGTGAGATGTGCGCGGGGTAGTTGGCACAAAACACACCCCCGGAATCAGAGGGAGGGTTGCATTCGGAAATTGTATCACTTGAGGCTGCGTAAGACAGAAAAGAGTGGGCATAATGAAACACTGGGGAGGAGTGTTACACCAGGGCAGTTAAGGACGAGCTTGCTGCAGATCTTGCACTACAGTGGGTACCACAAATACCTAAACGCACAACTTCGGAATTTCCCCGCAATCACCACCAAAAAGTCACCTTCGTCACTCCTCGATTTAACTACCTACCGTAGCGGAAAATCCCCCAGGGCACCTAGCCTAGTATGGGGGTTCCTAGCCTAGACTTTTCACCTAGGCTAGGTGTGCCACCTAGGCAAATCATTTTACCTAGCCTAGTTGGTTAGGGGATAGCTCTGATCGGTCTAAATTTGGTGTTAAATGTGCCTACTATAAACGTCCGCTAAAGGTCTTGAATATAGTACTCCTTTCCGGGCTCCAAAGTGACGATGCTTCTTTCCCAAAGTTCAATATCCCAAAAACTCCCTACCCTATATCAAAAGAAAGAACGAAGCCCGTCTTCAATCAATTGGGCCAGTGGCTCAATGGTTCTCGCCGTCGCTCTCTTTCTTGTGATTGCCAGTTCGAGTCCAATTAGAGTCAGCTTTTTTTCCGTCGCGCGAAAAGTTTCGCGCAGTGTGCTCCCAAGATATTCCACCGGCTCGGAACCTGATCGCAAACTGTAATGTTTTGACAATTGCCCATGTGGTGGTGTACAAGCTATCATGGCCCCGATAATGAACCAACTACACACCCAATGCTCTCAACTTGAGCTTTTCTTGGACTCGTGGGCACAAGAAGTGTGTTGATTGTGTTAAGCTCTGGAGACAAGAAAGGAAAAGAAAAATGTGGAGGGCTAAAATACAATGGTGGTGTGGGCTCATGGACCCACGTAACAAGTCCAGTGAATGGCAGAGGTGGGACAGGCCCCACCACAACAGCTTTCTTGTCACTTCTTTGCTTTAACATACGCCCTAGTGGCCACTCCAGTTTAATAGGAAAAGAAACTTGTATACATATTAGCCCCTTCAATCTTAGAATCACTGCCCATCACAGGAATCCACCCGGCTGTTACCTTGGAGGAGTTCATGGTCTACCATCCGTGATATGAAATGTTTCATCAGAAATACCACTGCGGGTGATATCTCGACCCGATGAAATGGACACAACGAATGGCAACCCGGAACGGCTTCGCCTCCTTCCATGACTCGAAGGTCCACAGATTGCAGATCCTCGACCATCGTCGTGGCGATAGGAGGATGTAGAGTTGAAATCAGCGAGAGAAAAGTGTGAGATTTGCCGTGTTAGCGTATCTCATCACGAGGAGATCAGCGCGAGAAGGGGTGTACGTCTGACTCCTTGACGGCCCGAGCGAGCGCGACCGATTTCTTACGACCTGGAGACTTGCGCGCGAGCGTACGTGGTAGAGGTACTTTGCGATTTTCGAGATCGTTCATATCATCAACCACCACGACCAAGTTACCGTCCAAAACCTCATATCCCGAGGTCATTAGCACTCATCCCATATACTAAAGATATTTTATTCCCTAATGATACTTGATCCGATTCCATTAGAGGTATCAGCACGTTCCTTCCCAATTACATTTACAGTGCGGTTCAGGGTTCTTAGGTAGCAACTGACTCCCAAAGACTGTATTTGAAGTCTCTTTGAGGAAAACCATGCCTTTCCACCAAATGAGAGATAGCTGATATAAGTTTGAGGGCTAATCTTCTTCTACCTGGCGGTCTGTGGAAAAAATCGACAAGTGTCTTGAAACGGGGAGGGTGCGTGTACATTTGGGGTGTGGACAGGTTTTCCCTTCAGTATACCTTCAACGCGTGCTATTGTTCTCCTCATTTTCTTTTCAGCTACGTTGTATTGTCCTGTTTGTTTTTTAGTTCCGCATGGAAAGTGTTTCATGTCTTGCATCTTTGTTTCACATTGAGCTGTCACGCTGAATAAGAGTCGCAGTTATTGTTGTATTCTATTGAGATACTGGGTCAATAGCTTCTTGTCTGGTCTACCCCGGGGCAATGGTTTTTACATAAACCTCGTTTCTTTATTCTTTCTTCTCTCTTCTCTCTTCCTTCTTTCTTTCCTTGCCCTTCAGTTTCTTTTCTTCACGGCGAGACAACTTTGACTGCAATCCAAAGTATTTTTCTTCAAGTGACTTGCAGTAAGCATCATCAACGTTGAGAAAGCAATCTCGCCTGGCTGCTTCGTGTTCAAAAAAACCAAGGTAAGTGAACAAGATATCAAGTGAATCCGATCAGTTCCGTTTGCTAACCATGTTTGTAGAATAAACAAAGCATTGCAAAGCTGCAACCATCAGAATCTCGTCATCTTTTGACTCTCTTCTCAAGCAACACGTCGCATTTTCATCAAGCGGTCAAAATGTGCTTCAAAAAAACCACCATCTTCGCCTGCCGCTGCTTTCTCCGCGACACCTCCGCCTGCCCTCACTCCGCCTATCTCGCCGAAGGCGAGCTAGAGAAGAGCAAGATAAAGCATTTGGCCGCAGTGTTCCAGGAGCACCTGCACGGCCGCCCTTTCCTTTCTGCTGTTTTGTCATCTCCTCCCCCGGTATCTCTCGTCCCCCCGGCTTCTCTGCTCCCCCTCTGTTCTCTCCTGCTTCTGCTTCCTCTTCTTCCTCCCCCGGCGGCACCCCTACCGTCGACACCACCAACGACAATGGCAACAACGCCACCACCAACACCATCGCCGCTCCCGAGGCAGAGCCCGAGCGTGCTCCCACCCCTGCCCAGCCGCCCCGCATCATCGACGGCCTCTTCTACGAGCGTAGAATGGGCGAAGTCTAGCGCGCTGTTCATTGGGACGTCTGGAGAACCGAGTGGTTCCCGTGCGCCGCGTACCATTGTACGCATCTCGATACCTTGGTCAACTCGGAGGAGGAGTACATGAATTGCCCGGAGTACTTTGGGGACGAGGATAAGGAGGTGAAGGTGCTTGGGTTGTGTGAGGAGTGTAGAGGGGTTCATCGGGATGAGTTGCGTGGGGTGGATGCTTTTGGTGGGTTTGGAAACCAGGACAAGGGGAATGGGGGAAGTGATCAGGGTCGTGCCGGTGGTCAGAAGGGTCAGACTGATGAGGGATCGGACATGCCGGAGGTGAAGGAGGCGTTGAACAGGTGGATGGATATGCCTTGAGGTATGGGGGTCTTGTCGATGACTTGAGGGCCAGCGAAACGGACATGACATAGTTTGGGGACGATAGATCGGTGGTTTTGGGACTTGGTTGCTGCTCAGTGGGGATCCATTGTTGAGAGTGATGGCATGGAGTGGTAAGAGGAGATTGAGATTTGACACGAGTATGATATTTCAGACGGAATGATAAAATCACCAACAGTGGCGGACTTCAAGCCTTCCTCAATTGAACTTTACATCTGGATCTTCATGCCTTACCCTGAACCGTGTATATGCTGCCTGTTCATGACTGGACCAAAACCCTTACCTGGAGTCGTGAGTGAAGTGATGCCGGACCTGCCATGATCTTGACAGCTGTTCACAGTCCAGGCAGGTTGTCATCCGACGGGATGCGGTGAACTGAACTCACGGTAAATGTCATCCGAACATCAGACTTAGTACCCGGCGAATTTAGATACCTGCTAGGCAGTATAAAGCTTGCGCATTTCTCTCGCAATTCTTTCGTGTCCTTCTCCTCCCACCATCAACCGCCATTACCTCAATTTTCAGAGAAAAGACCGTCCTGATATCCACCCGCCATCCCTCCAAGCACGACCTCCGTCGACTTCGGACCTCCGACCTCGAAGCCCGCCGAAAGTCCCGAGCTGCCTCAACCTTCACATCGTACATACCTTAGTGGTGCAGCGAAATTTGCCCTCGACCCCTCGCACACAAGCCGATTTCCCATCACCCCGCCAAATAATAGGCGAGCCTTCGGATTTCTAATCCCCTCCTCTCCGCTCGTCTTTCTGGACGTCAAATATCTCGCTCGACCTTCTCACTGCGACTTCAAGTCCAGTCCTCCACGCCGCCCCGCTCTCGCCGACGCGATCTCAAGACGACCTTTCTCGACTTTCTCCCCTCAAACTCGAACTCGACACGAGACACAATTGCCCAAGATGTGTCACAAGAAAATAACCATCTTCGCATGCAACTGCGTGCTGAAGAATCACCGGCTTTGCCCTCATTCCCAAAACCTCGTCGCCGTCACCCCCGACAACAACATGCAGGGCAATCCCCAGAGCAACCCGCAGGACGGCATGCCCGTCCCCGACCACATCAACCAGCCTGACCACGCCAATACCGCTAGCGAAGGCGATACCAATAAGGACGACGCCAACACTGTCACCGCCAACAGCCAGAACAGCAGCGCCGCTCCGACAATCACCCTCAAAGTCTCCACCCCACCCCCCTCCCCCGACGGTACAACCACCCCCCTCAACGGCGGAGCCTCCCCCTTCGCTCCCACTTCCTCCCCTTTCGCCCCGATGTCCTCCCCCCTCGCTCCGACTTCCTCCACCGTGCGCTCCCCCCTGAGCGTAGACACTCCATCAGCCTCAATGCCCCGCAGTCCCTTCGGCACAATCTTCACCCCAATCGCTCCCACCTCCTCCTTACGCCTCCCCTTCATCGGCCACTCCGCCAGTGCCCCAGCGGGCTCCAGCATGAACCAGAACATCGACGGCTACCCCCTACCCTCTCCCACCAACGGGGCTTTAACCCCCTCGGCCTGGATACTCACCCACCTCTCCTACGCCAGACAACAAGACCTCAACCCCAACCCTCAGGATCTGATCAAGTCTACTCTAGCCGAAACTCGCTCCCCCGCGACCCGCGACCCCTTGCCATCGGGCTTCTACCCCCGCCATTTCGAGTCCGCCCAGCGCCACACCCACTGGAACGATTTCAAGACTGAATGGATCGACTGCGCAGCGTTTTTCTGCACCCACTTTATGGACCTGCCGAATATGACTGCCCAGGAAAAGGAGCAGGAACACAGCGATTGTCCGGAATATTTCGGGGATGCAGATATGGTGGTTTTGCAGCTGGGGCTGTGCAAGGAGTGTGAGGGGTTTCATTATGAGGCGGCGTCGAGGGGAGAGGGCGGGAGTACGACTGTGGAGTGGGGGAGGGCGATGAGTATGGCGTTGGTGGGTGTTGGTAATGGTGTTGGGATGGGGCAGGGTCAGGGTCACGGTCACGGTGAAATGGGTGGGCAGCACCATGGCGATGGTCACACTCACACTCACAGTTACACTCATAACCAGCAGCCGGAAGTGGGTGGACAGCACGCAACCGAAAACGATGGGCCGATGACGCCGACGGTCGAGTCCCGTTACAGCGTTGTTAACGGGACGCTACTGCGTGGCCGTGAACGTCGTGAGAGGATGGGCCAGTCTCACCAGTCTCATAGCCAGCCGGAAATGCATGTGGGTGGACAGCAGCAGTACGATGATGATGATCTTGAA
The DNA here is from genome assembly GCA_009804965.1 of Neurospora sp. FGSC 26632. Lineage (NCBI taxonomy): Eukaryota > Fungi > Ascomycota > Sordariomycetes > Sordariales > Sordariaceae > Neurospora > Neurospora sp. FGSC 26632. Next base: position 9,301 of record RAOH01000241.1, on the reverse strand, counting down.
AATGACGATGACGATGAAGATGAAGATGGGCAGACAGCCCCGACGGTCGAGTCCCGCCATAGCGTCGTCGATGGGTTTCTGCGTCGCATGATATTTGGTTGAGAAGCAAAAAATAGAAGGGCATGGAACAGTGCCTGGAAGGAACGGAACAGGCCTGAGAATAGGACTGGGTGGTGCCGGAAGAATTTGTCAAAAACTTTTGCTAGAGATACCCACATTTCTGGGAAGCAACTACCTCTACCGATAGACCACACTACATAATAAATGGAATATTGCAACAAGAACAATTCTCGCCGTGAGATGCGTTGTACTTATGACAAGTGACCTTAATGGTGACTTAGACTTAGATGCCCTCGTAAATGTGACATTAGCCGCCCGTAACCCTAGACCCACTTTCAGCCTTGTAAGTCACAAGTTCAACACCAGGAAAAATACAGTCCAATGCTGGTTTAATTGTTAGCTCGAGACCTGGGGTCAACTTCCCAATGCGTTTTCATGCTTTGAATATGCTTTTTCCCAATCAAAATACACCGTATTGGATATTGTTAATGCCTTTCGGATCTGGACCTAGCCATTCATTTATGTGACAAGGGCTGTGTGCAGCAGGGCTTGGAACAGTAGTTCAATTCAGCTAATAAACTACTCTGGTCTCGAAGGCCTTGTTGATCCTTTCATCCTTCAACCAGAGGCTGGGCTTCAAGGCCTTCTTATGCCAAAGAGGTTTGGTACGTACTGAAGTAGGTACCAAGCCTTGTTGTCTGAGGCTTCAAGGGATCTCCCTAGCGGTCTTCATGCATGTGGATGTCCCTGAGTGCTTTCAACAATTATCCTTCTTCCTTCTGACGCCAGCCTTCGTCCGGTCACCCTTTGGCTGTGGTTGCTTCCCGGGGTGGCGAGGACCCGCGTTTGAGGTTCTGCTGATCCTTGCAACCCTAACCCTGGACTGCGGTCAATGTCCGTGTGACAGTTGCGGCTGGAGGCCACCGGGCATCTCGAGGCTGGTGTCAAGCGTTGAGGCTCTGCTAAGCCTTGCGATCCTGACCCTGGACTATGGGCGATGTCCGTGTGACACTGCCTGAGGTATCCAGCCGTGTGGTAAGGCTTGGATCCAGCCGTGCGGCTCTGGGCTTAGGGTCGAATGTCCGTGTGACAATTTAGTCCTTAAAAGGTTTGGGACAATTCGGAAGACATCTGTGACGGACTCTTTGTTGTTGTTGTTGTTATTTTTAACGTCTACTTCCGCCTCCCGTAGGGCATGAGACGTGCCACATCGGTGAGTCTAGCGTACAAAWTTATGAGCAGTGCCCTAACTGTCCACCRAGACCATTAACCCGAGGGCAACCCGAGGCCTATTGCCAGTGTAAATCACGTGTTGCCCATAGCGTAAACGCGGCCCAACACTTCCAGTCTAATCGCCCAATGAGCGAGCCGCCAGTCTATGGCGAGACCTGTATAACAAAGGAAAAGACATAAGAAAGGGCAAAATCTTGATACCATTAGCGTAGCATATAAATTCTACACATATAGCTTGAGAGTGTATTCCGTCATTACCAATGGCTTTATTGACCCTAGGGAAGTTGGCGATGCCATCCAAGAGGGGAGGATGGTTAAGTATTGAACACAGGGTAAGGCTTGGGCGTGTTTGGTAGTGCCGAACTGGACGTGGTCACTCTCAAAAATCGTGACAAAAATGCTGCTGTAAGGAAGCATAATCATAAGACAATCCTCGATATTCTTGCCTCTTGTTCGTCGAACTATATTGATATATCCTTCCTGGCATCAACAATTCTCATAGATGACTTCTACAATCGTAGCTTGAAAGGTTGGTGTAAGTGGGAAGCCACACCCAGCCCCCCACACCAGCCACAACTGCTTCTCCAAATTTGCGGAGATCAGAGTGGATGCCCCGATCCTTATCTCCGGTTGGGTCACCCGTGCCGGTGCGGGGACGCCGTCATCAGTGCGGCTCTCTCGTCCGTTGCAGTGAGTGGGAACACGGACATCTCAGTGAGTCCGTCTGCTGAACTGAACTTTGTTATCAGCAATTGCATCAGCATCGAGCGGCCGATCCTTTCAATCGGAATTCGGTACTATTCAAGCCGACCGAACGAAGTAACACTGCATCACCTCATTCAGCCCTCATTGCTTACCGATTGACCGATAAGCTGATCAACCAAAACGACTGTAACCTCTCTCCATTTTATTTTACCGACACCAATTCTCACTTCACCATCTTGAATTTCACGATTCACTCGGCCGCCGTGAACACACAAACACAAACGCATCTGCCACCCGACTTTACCATTACCATCACCACCACACCCGCCTCGGAGTCACGTCACCATGGCCGACTACGACCAGCCCTCCATGGGCAGCGCCTCAGCAGCAGCAGCAGCAGCAGCATCCGCCGCCGCCGCCTCAGCCGCCCAAGCGCAGCTCAAAAAAGTCAAGAAGCAAAAAGTCCTGCTCATGGGCAAATCCGGCTCCGGCAAGTCGTCCATGCGCAGCATCATCTTCAGCAACTACCTCGCGCGCGACACGCGCCGCTTGGGGGCGACCATCGACATCGATCTGTCGCACGTCAAATTTCTCGGCAACCTGACGCTCAACCTCTGGGACTGCGGTGGGCAGGAAGCCTTCATGGAGAACTACCTGTCTCAACAGCGGGCGCACGTGTTCAGCAACGTCGGGGTTTTGATCTACGTCTTTGATATTGAGTCGCGCGACGTCGACCGCGACCTGGCGACTTATGTCAACATCATCTCGGCGCTGGTACAGTACAGCCGCGAGGCGAAGGTGTTTGTGCTGATTCACAAGATGGACCTGATCCAGCCTATGACGCGCGAGGACGTGTTTGATCGCCGGGTTGCGCTCGTGAGACGCAAGACGGCCGAGGCGGTGGCTATTGTGCGGAAGCAGAAGCCCGAAGTTACTACTGGCGCTCCTCCAGGTCCAGCTGCTGGTGCCGTGCCAGGCTCCCTCCCCTCCTACCCCGAACCCTTACAATCCACCCCCATCCCCGACCTCGAAGTGGAAATGCAACTCTTCGCCACCTCCATCTGGGACCAATCGCTCTACAAAGCCTGGGCATCCATCATCCACGACCTCGTCCCCAACCTCTCCGTAATCGAAACCCAACTGGCCTCCCTGGGAGTGGCAATCGACGCCGACGAAATCCTCCTCTTCGAACGCACCTCCTTTTTGGTGGTGTCCAAATGGACTTCTCCAGAGGGGGAATCCAACCCCTACGGCGATCGATTCGAGCGTATGTCCAACATCCTCAAAGCGTGGAAACACACGTGCTCCAAGTTTACGGGCACGCCGAGGAATGCGGAGCAGTTTTCCGACTTTGAGTATAAGATGGGCACGAACTTTAGCATGTTTGTCACCAAGTTTACGACGAATACGTATATACTGGTTTGCATGCCGCCGGGCGAGGCGAGGTTTAACAGCGCGAAGTTGAATGTGGCGGCGGCGAGGCCGTGGTTTAGGTTCCTGGATGGCCCGGTGATTGCGCCGACGGCGGGGATTGGGAGTTCTCAGATGTTGAGCGGGTTAGCGGCTGCGGGAGGTGGTGGTGGTGACTGGTGAGGTGGCGTAGGTGGAGGTGAAGGGGACGGTTGAGGGGAAGAAACTTCGTGATGGAGAGCATTGACGGCAACGGGGTTATGACCATCGAAGAAGAGCGGGATCGAAGGGATCGAGAAGAGGCATTCAGGCTTGCATGATGGGCGACAGGCCATTTCTTATTTTGGGTTTGGGGTGGTTTGGGCTGGGCTCACGATATTGTTTGACGGCTGTGCAGAAGCCAGGCTGTGGGGCATACAGCACGCCCGAATATTGTGTCTTAGGCTTTCTTTGGTTGGCATGCTTTTCTTAGTTGGGATTTGCATTTTCTTACACAGCAAGTTATTTGCGATAGGGGTTGATGATACCCATAGCGGCCACGGCGACGGCGACGGAGGCGTTCAAAAATAATCAGGGAAGAAGACAGTTCAACAGATTCAGTGTCGTGCAACATGGTTAACAACAGAACCTTTCAATGAGAGGTTCGTTCTTTTGATTTACAGACAAGACTGATTATGTCTAGCCTAAAACTGCTTGCTATGTTGGCCTATAATCTGACCATGAGCAATATCCCTTTACCCATTAAAATCCCTGGAGACACCACCCCCTTGCCATTTGTATCCCTTAAACCCACTTGACGACAACAGCAGCGCCCCTCTTGAACTCCGGAGTCTCACCCAGAACCAGAGACTTGTCGGTATGATCCTTGTTGGGGAAAGTCGTGGAAAGGACCCAGGGTCGGGCCGAAAGAGACGTCGAAGAGCGCTGGATAAACTCATAGACATCGCCGATCGTCTGCGAGGTGTTGAAACGAGCCGGGAGGCGGCTACCGTCAGGCAACTGGATACGCAGCATCACCGCCGGCTGCGACTCATCCACGCCGGTTGAGGGGGCTTGGGTCGATCCACTAGCAGCAGAAGCAGAAGCAGTAGTGGTACTTGCGGGCGCAGCAGCAGGAGTCGCAGATGCGGATCCGACTCCCGGAACAGGGCTTCCCAGACGGCGGCCCTCGCCACTAAAGGGGACGTACTTCTTGGGCAGCTGCCTCCACTCCTCCTGATGTTGCTCCAACTTGACGTTCACACGCTGATCAGGCCTCACATTCATAAGGCGAAGCGGGGCGCGGCCAGCACGGATCATGGCCAAATCGGCCTGATTCGCCGGGTCATCAAAGCGATAAAGCGGACCCTCCTCAACGCTGAATCCGTTACTCCAAATATGCAACGTTCTTTCCTGAGTTGGGCCGTCTGGCTGACGGGCCGGGGCAGCGGTATCGGGGTCGAGATCGGGGATTTCTCGAGACTCGACGCCGTCACCGCCGAGGGTCATACCAGTGCCGCGGAAGCGGGTAGGTCTCGCGGTTCCGGTCCCGGTTCCTTCGTCATCGGAGCTATTGCCACTGGCACGAGAGTTTCTGCATGGAAAATACCGTAGTTAGTACGGAGATGGACTGGACATAGCCCTCGGCTTTGGGAACATACTCTCTAGCCTTGGCAAGAATGTCTTGGAGAAGCCTTCTGGTGTCGCTGTTGGGTTCACGTTGACTAGGGTCCTGGACAGCCAAGCCTGACTTCTCGCCACCAGCAAACAAGTCCCTAGGTCCGCGACCCTCATCCTCCTCATCGTCCTCATCGTCATCGTCATCCTCGTCGCGTCGGCCACCTATGGAACTAAGGGTCGCAAGGCCGGTGCGTTTTTGGGTCTTCTTGGGGGCCGAGGAGGATGATTGCGCATACTGGGGAGCGGGACGGCCGTCGAGAGTCCTGGGGCCGGTATACTCGGGAGGCGCCGGAGCGCTGGCAGGAGCAGAAGCAGAGGCAGCTCCGGTGTTGGAAGCACTGCTCTCTTGCTCCGTGTAGTATGCGGCGACGGCAGCATCCATGTCCCAGTCGTAATTGTTCAGGTACTCTGTAGCCTGTGTGGTTTCAGTCAGTAAACATTATAGTGAAACATTTGGGATATTTCAAACATACCGCATCAGTAGAAACTCCGGTCAGCTCACAGAAGCTGCTGATCTTGTCGTCGTGGTCCGCCATTGTTGTGTTTCGAGGTGGTGATGGCTTGATTGGCTGGAGTTGAGTTGCAAGGCGAAAGTGATCTGTGTGGTTTTTGGTTTGTAGAGGGGGAGTAAATAAATAAATGCGAGTACCTTGCCGTTGGTATGCACCGCTAAGACTGGATGAAGGTTTGGGAGAAAAAGGATCGAGTGAAAGCAAAGTCAAAACGAACGAATCGATGTCAGAGGACGTGACGTGACGGGTCCGATGAGCACCTTGTAGCACTGTGAATGTTTGGCGGCACTAACAGCTCCTTCGCAGAATCGCTGCTTAGGTAGCTACCCAGCTGTTAGTGCGGGAGCTTCCTGAAGTTGCCCCGCCTGCCAAATCGAAGCTGCGGCCTGGGCTCCAGCTGCTACTGGCCTGCTTCCCTGTAGGGGAGGGGGGGTCGCTGGACATGGGCTAGGACATGTCACGGCGGTGGCAGACCACTACACTAACCAGCCCGTGTCCTCGCAAAAGGATACAAGTAATCGAAGCTGGAAGATTCGATACTCAAGTGGTCTTATATAGTTTGTTTCGAACCGCACGTAGTTCCGTATCGCGTCGGCCGTCACAGGACATAATGTCGTGATGTAGTCAAACGTATAATTGCAAATCGGGGTTGACAGTGTTGAGTGCTCCTCGGATTTGGGACATCATGTCAATACTGACTTGGAATCAGATATTCCTTTTTCTTCTAATAAAAGAAAGAGCTTTCTTTCATCTTTTTCTTAAGGCATATTTCTTCTTCTTTTATTTTCCTTTTTAGTAAGGTATTTTCTTAGTGATGTATTTCAGTAATACATCTTAATATTATAAGATTATAATTGTCATAGCGGTAGCAAACCACTACACTAACTAGCTCGTGTCCTCACAAAAGGATACAAGTAATCAAAGCTAGAAGATTCGATACTCAAGTGGTCTTATATAGTTGTTTCGAACCACACGTAGTTCCGTATCGCGTCAGCCGTTACAATAATAAAGAATAGAATAGGAGTATTACAGTTGGAAGTAATTTAATTACTATTTAAATTATAGAAAAAATTTATCTATTTATTTAATGTACATGAGTATGTTAGAAAGAAGTATTTATATAGTAAAGTGGAAAAGGTAGGTATGACAGTGTCGTCGCAACTATATAAGACCACTTGAGCAACCGAAATACCAGCTTTGGTTACTTGTATCCTTTTGCAGGAACATGGCTCATTAGTGTAGTGGTTTAATGCTGGTTCGTGACAGTAGGTGTTATGAGGCTAGCGCCTAGGGGTTTTGGCTTGGCTTCAACCTTATGTAAGCCAGGCCTGCCCTCCGGTTGAGTGCACCCTTAGAGTGCGCTGCACGAACTATATTTCTGACCTTGGAACTTCTGATACCTTTGATACCCGCACCTCTCTTATATATTTAGCTGTAACCTCTGCTATATTAGCACAGGCTTCCCTTTTCCTCTTTGTCAAATATTACAACTTTCACCAAAGCCTACCTACGTGTATACCTCGTAGAACTCTTACAGTAGAAAAGGGAAATAGAAAGGGTAGAAGGAGCAGAAGAAGGAAGTAAAAAGAATGAAAGGAGGAGAAGAAGGAAGTAGAAAGAGTAGAAGGAGTAAGAGTAGTAATATTTACCCGAGACGAGGTCTAGCTAAAATATCAAATCATTACAAAACTCTATTGTAGCACCATGTCAAACGATAAATATCATTGCAACACTATACCCAGCGACCCCCCCTCCTCCGCAGGGTTGTTACGTAAGCTTTGCTGGCCCCGCTGTTCCCCAAATGCTCGCGCTAAACTGATCCAAGCTGTCAGGTTCATCCCTGCGATGTGAGCCTGTGACGCCAGCCGGCGGGGATTTTTTGGTCTGCTGTTCGGTCTGCCTGCCCCCATGCCTAGCTCGCGACCTGTCACTGCTTCTCCCATCAATCCATTCCATCTTCCATTTCTCCATTGCGACAATCAAAGGAATCCAACAACACTGCGCTCCTACCATCCGTCTCACAACCTTCCCTCGTCGCAAGCAAATCCAAGCATCACCATGTCCGCCGATGAGATATCGAACCCGTTGGCCGAGTCCGGCGTCACGATCCCGTCAGACAGCGAGCAGTATTCGGCGCCCGAATCTACGTCCCCCCAATCTCCATCGTCGTCGTCCTCCCCCGCCGTCATTCTGTACCAGCCACCCACCGTCTGGTCGCTATTCCGCAGCGCCGTCATCAACCTGTTCCTCCCTTTTGTCAACGGAATGATGTTGGGATTCGGAGAGCTCTTTGCCCACGAAGCTGCGTTCAGGTTGGGATGGAGCAATACCAAAGTAAGCGGCTCAGAGCTATCCCAAATTGCTCCATTCGGGGGTTCAAAAGCGCTAACCACATTATAGGTCTTTCCCGTCAGTAGGCGAGAGGCGCATCCCATCGGCCCCGGTATCGAAGTCGTCGAGAGGCCGAGGCGGAGAGTGGACTTTGAAGGCTTGGATGACCTGACTAGCTTGGAGTGATGAGCGCGTCGCCTTTCCGCAGGCCACCCAGCGCAACGACATAAAGTGACGACACAACTGTCCGGCCACCAGTGCCGAAACCCAAATCAAATTCTTTATAAAACATCAAAGGGCGAGATAGACGCTTAAACAGCGCTGCTACCCAACGCAGCACAAGGAGATCTGTCCAGGTCCCTTGTCCAGTAACACTCCCACCATCACAGCGGCCACCGTGCCAGATTTTCGAGGGCATCCGTTTGACACAAACGAGCATTGGTTAGGATATCACAGGCGGCATTTTGGAGCATGAAGAGGGGGAGAAAGGAATTGAGCATCCAATTTACATACAGCTCTGGGCTGCATATAGCAAACACAGCAGACTGCTAGCAGGCGTCAGAGATACATGCTTTCCGGCAGCGACTGCAAGTACTACGAGAAATAAGATTGATGGTAAAGTGCACAAGATCCAACGCTACAACGACAGGACAGTTCTCTGCTTCTGGTCTGCCCCTCAAGGTACTTCCTATATAAATAGGTACAGGTAGCAATTGGGGACCATGATGGCCAGGCAATCTTCCATGTGCGCTCCCTGGGCCAATTGCCGGCTGTCCCGCTGCTCTTGGCGGCTGTCCAGGCTGTTGAGACAGCTGTCAAGTGACCATTCATTGGCTCTGCGGGCCGTTCCTGGCTGAAACCCAAGCAAAGGTGCGGGGCCTGGCCAGAGATCCGTGGACCCTTGCCGGGTTCCTTTTCTGGGGGAAAAAAGTCGCGTCTGTCGCCGGCGGCAGAGTCCCACTTCAGAGGGGATCCGGTCTTTGTGATTGAGGTTATCTTGAACATTGAAGTCCCCCCAAAGTCACACCAGTGGCCTCTTCAGTCAAGATGCTTCCCAGCCGAGGCCTCCTTAGGTCGACCCCAGCTTTGGGGCTCGCCAGAGCTGTAAGTTTTGTATCTGTTCTCTCTTCTTTCCTATTTTGTGTTACTCTGTTGGTACAGCTTCCAATGCGCTGCGACTAACACCATTCCTTGCGCATAGTCCTTCAAGGCCCCTTCGTCGCGACAGTTCGGCACTGCTCTGCGCTCTTCTTTCCCCCAGGGCTCTCGCAGGATAGGAGGCCCTCTCGGCGTCACTGCGACTGCTGCCGCTTCCCACCAGCTCCTCTCTTCTCTTCGTCAGGTCCGCTACGCCTCGACCGGTCCTGATGCCGCTGCCACCGATGCCGCCG
>RAOH01000240.1:0-54308 GCA_009804965.1 Neurospora sp. FGSC 26632 | reverse complement strand
CTACAGACAGCTGCCCAGCTTGCATTGCCTTTCCCGCGGCCGGTTCTACAGCCGCCCGTCTATAACGGAGACACTCACAAGGATCCAGCGCCCACATCTAAGGACAGGGCTGCCAAGGATTTCAAAGAATGGCTTCTCCAACTAGATCCCTCGGAGATCGTCGTTTACACCGACGGCTCTATGATAGCTAAGCAGATGGRCCTTCCAGCGCACGCGGAGGACCCCGACGCCGAAGAAGAAAGACCAGAGGGCGAATGAGTAGGCTTTGGCTACGTAATCTTCCAAGGACAGACAGAACTTGGCCGCGGATGCGGTCARTTAGAAYATGCGGAAGTYTTCGATGCRGAGGCGGAAGGGGCGCGGYATGGTCTCAAGGCCGCTGTGGCGCTCTTCCCGGAGGCACAGGCCCGGCCACGCATTACGATATGCCTTGATAACACGTCCGTCATTAGAGGACTCCGAGGAACCCCAGCTGCGTCGTCGCAAGCGGCTTTCCTCGATTTCCGCGCCACTCGCAAGGGCTATGGCCCCAGTCTGGTCAGCGTCCGCTGGGTCCCTGGCCACAAGGACATCACGGGCAACGAGATTGCCGACGGACTTGCTAAGGCGGGAGCGGAAGGGGGAGAGGTAGTCAACGTTAGTGATAGGCTTGTCGAAGCTACGGGGGTAGAAGGGCATATAAAGGGAGTGGACCTGGGTATAGAAGGGGAAGTCGGCGTCGTCGGTAGGGAAGGAGGTGGTGGTGTTAACGTCCATCGCATCGTCGGCGGTTGTTTGTTCGGGCTCGGGGGTGGCGGATGCTTATCGCTTCTTGTCCTTCTTATCCTTCTTCTCCTTCTTGTCCTTGCTTTTGCGCTTCTTCTTTTCCTCGGCCTCGGATTCTAATACGACGGCCGCCTCCTCCTCTTACTCCTCCTTAGACTCTGGCTCAGCCTCTACCTTGCTCTTCTTGGACTTCTTCTTCTCCTTCTTGGTAGGGGCCTCCTCCTCAACATCCTCGTCATCCTTCTTTGACTTTTTCGACTTCTTCTTCTTCTTGTCGGTCGTCTCGGTTTCTAGCGACTCGGACTTGGACTTCTTGTGCTTCTTGGGGCATCTTCGACGGCGGGGACCTCTTCGGCCTCTTCTCTAGAGCGCTTCTTGTCCTTCTTGTGCTTCTTGTCGGACTTGGTGGGTGGTGGCGAGTTGACTACTGATTGCGACATGATGGGCGACTTGTGTTGGCGACCGCGGGGTTGACTGGCAATTGGCGGCGGCGCGTGGACGGCTTGGTGGTTGCGAATGGGCCTTCAAGTCGACCTCACAATTCGCGATTATCGATGCGAAGCAAAAAATTGTTGATGCTTTGCCTGCCGCTGGGCTGCAGCTTCGGAGAATCGGCCAATGAGGTGACTGGAATTGGGAGTAGTGGGTCCGATTTCTGCATGGGAGGACCTATTGCCTGCCCCAGTGCAAGGGTCTTGAAGATCCCTGTCATTGAATCGGCACCTGTGTAAACACTGCAGCACCTGTATTTCAGGAGCCTCGGAAAGCTTGACACAACACTTTTGGTGATGCATTCATGGTGGTTGACATTCTCTCAGATGATTGATCAGAGCTTACTCTGGTCATGAGAGTATCAACGTGGCAAGAATGAGACGGATATATGGTCCTTTGCTGAAGTCTCGGGTACCTGTCAGGGCAGCGACAGCCAGGATAGGAACTTGGTGAGCGGAAGGCAGTTGCGATATCACGGCAGGCTTGTACCTTCCACTTCGATATTCTCAGGCTTATTCCCCAAACTTGAAAATTGTGCGGTCTCAATTTGTTTCCCAAACGAATCAACAAACATCATCACTACAGCGCCTCGATGTTGTCTCCTTTTCCCACCCGAAACCACACACCATGAACGCCATCATGACAGTGCATGCGCGCTTCAACGGACGCCCTCTTGGTCACCACGACACCGAGACCACACTGTGAGCCCCCTCTCGAGGCTCGAATCCAGCTCTTGGAACACTAGGTTCTTGTGACACCCTTTTCACCCGAGATGCAAGGCCATTGGGTAGCGGTGCGCGCAAGTGCTTGGGATGTCCAGCACCGGCCGTTACGATTGGATCCAGTCCTCCCAGAATGCAGCCCAACATAATCGTCGACCAGGAGGCCTGCCTCGAGCCTGTTGAGCCAATACCCACCTACAATACGGGAGGAGGAGGAGGAGGGGGGGACATCATATAGGTAGGCAGGTAGGAGCACCCCTTCGTGATGTCCTCCCACATTTGAACAGCTGCTTAAAGTTCGGTTGTCTAGCATCTCAAAAACACGCTGCCACCGATAACATGCCCCTGTCCGGCCTCGAAGCCTTCGGGCTCGCGTGCAATGTTATGCAAACTATTGGCTTTGCTATAGAAATGGCATCCGTGTGCCATACCATCTTCCGTACTGGCTCCCCAGATCCCAGTACGGCAACACTGCTGGGCCATTCCACCCAAATCACCACGAGTCTCAAAAATTCGATATCGTCCGCAAGGCCAGTCACACAAGATGAGAAGGAGCTGCTTGATATCGCAAACAAATGCCTCGACGCCATTTCTACTCTGAAGGCTGAAGTCGATAAGCTCACCCGTCCATCTGCCATAGGCAAAGTCTTCGCATCATTGCACTTGTATTTACGGGCAAAGTTCAAAGAAGGAAAAATCAACAAGTTGGAGAAGAGAATGCGCGATTACCAAAAGGTCCTCGAGTCCGGCCTTCTTCTGCGTGTCTGGTAAGGCTATGAATCTTACAGAGGTTATCTGTTCGTCCGCGCCGGCTGACTGACCTAATCGACATGTAGCAACCAAAACGACGCGCTTCAATTGAAACTGGAAACTAGTTTTCAACAACTCGACAGTACCATCCAGTGTTTTATCAATGCCATCTCTCAAGGGTATGTCAAGCTTGAAGATCTCATGATATCGCACAAAGATTCCATTGTGGAAGTCATCAAGGCCGAATCCAGTGCGCAGAATGCTGCGACCACAGCCATCGCCTCTGAAGTCAAGAAGACACAGGAAATCATCAAGGAAGCGTCTCTGAATGCTCTCATGTGGGAAAAGCGACAACGACTTCTCAAGAGCCTCAAATATGACACTATGGGTGAACGTTTTGGCCAGGTCAAAGCGGCTTTTGAAGGCACATGTAGATGGATGATACAGGGTGTTCGGCCAGTGCCAAACCGAACCCAGAGTGAACCGGACGGAGAAGACTCGTCATTTGTTTGTTCACACCGCACAACTGACGACAAGAACCTCTCGTGGAGCTGTTTTCCTTGTTGGCTGGAATCCCTAAAGGACAAAATCTACTGGGTCCAAGGCAAGGCGGGTTCTGGCAAAAGCACACTGATGAAATTCCTCGTCACCCACCCTGCCCTCTGGTATCCCCAAAGCCCAGACAGCGGTCAAGATCCCCTTATTCTTTCACATTTCCTTTGGGCCGCCGGTTCACCCCGCCAAAAAAGTTTGCATGGGATCCTTCTCAACTTACTCTATCAACTACTATCCAACGATCAGCACGTTCTTGATCACGTTATCAACACCTTCCCGAGTCTGAGTCTCAAAGACGTTGAGGGGGATTGGACTCTTGAGGAGTTAGAGGGAACCATGGTGGCCTCGCTCAAGGCCATCGCAACCAGACCAACGGCCATTGCAACCAGACCAGAGGCCATCGTAACCAGACCAAAGACCATCGCAACCAGACCTGTGTTTATCTTCTTAGACGGCCTCGACGAATTTGGATCATCCAACGCCAGCGTTGCTAATGACCCGCGCACTCTGCTTGACCTAGTTACGAGCCTGTCAACGCTTGGCAATGTTAAAACCTGTGTTTCCAGCCGACCGGAGCCTGTGTTCAAGAAGAAATTGGGCGGCTTATGCAGTCTGCGGCTGCAAGACCTTACCCGCTCCGACATGGAGACCTACGCCAAGGCTGAACTACTCTCAAATGACATCGTGGGCCTTGAGAACCAGGAGGAATACCAGCAACTTGTTGACAGGCTCTGCTACATGGCTGATGGAGTCTTTCTGTGGACTGCCCTTGCGGTCCGAAGTCTGTCAAGGGGCCTCACCAACGAAGATGATATATCCGAACTGCACGCCCGGCTAGAGAAGATGCCAACGGGCTTATACGCACTCTACAAAGACATGTGGTCTCGCCTCAACGAGGATGAAACTTTTTACAAGAATGAGGCGGCTCGGTACTTCCATCTGGTCATACATTGGTGGCGCATGCCTTCTCACAGCTTTGGGGGACGCTGCACCACGTTCCATCTTCTTGATCCATCCATTTCCCGGGCATATCTGAATGACGACACGGCGTCCTGTCCCTCGGATCTGGAGGCAACGTGCGAAAAGGTTGGGAAGCGCGTAGAGATACGCAGTGCCGGACTTCTGGAACATGGCGATCAAGGCAGCATTGACTTCATTCACCGATCAGCGCTCGAGTTTCTGACGGATACTCCGGAGGGTCAGCAAATTGTGGCACACGATCAGTCTACCCCCAATGAGCTCCGGTCATGGCTGCTACAGGCTCATGTCGCCAGAGCTTACCTCATGTTCACGAAACCATTTGAGTCTCCTGTATTCAACGTCGGGGGTATCCTTCATTACATTCCCGATAAAATGAATTGTACACATAATCTCATGAACGATATTCACCTGAACTGGGAAGAAAGCACACTACCAGGTGACCTTCAGATAACGCTACTCGAAGCGTCCAAGCGTATGACTGAAGTGGACAAGAACCGGAGGCGGCCGTTACTGGACTTTGCAGGTTACCACGCTTCATTTGGGCAACACAACCTTGTCATTCCTTTTGTCCGATATCCTCAATTCAGCCCGTACGCGGAGGTTATCCGGTCACGGTCTTACAGAAGCTACCTGTTTGTTGCAGCTCTGACGAAGCCATATCCCATTACGATGTTGGAGCCTCTGTGGCTAGACAAAGCCAAAATAGTCGAAACTATTTTAGCTGAAGAGCCTCTTCTCCAATTTCAAGACGATGTTTCCTCCGCTAGTGTGGAAAGCTTCTTGGATAGTGATATGAAAACATCAGCAGCATACGAACAAATTGCAGTACTAGTCCTACTTGCTGCCTTAACATTTCCATTTGAAACGGAAATGGTAAAGCTTTTGAAGGAGCACCCAACTTTCTCTAAACCACGGAAATTTGTGGATAATTTCTTCCGGCGCTATCCAAACAGCGAGGAGAAACTTCTGCTTCTAATATATCAATTAGGATGGCGGGAATCGTGGTTCGTCGACATTGAATGTCTGGGGCCCAGTTTTCTCGAGATTCATGAGGGGGTCCCGAACATGGACTGCTGGGTAGTAATAGAATGCGACAGAGCATATGCCGCACAGCTTTTAACCCTTGGACGAGCAAGTCGAGAAGAAGGTACTAGCGAGAACGAAGCGGACACGGTAACGGACAACGATAAGATATGGAGACGTGCAGCAGGTTTGAAGAAGGCTAATCCAAGGATTCTGGCATTTGGCAGCTCAACCTGGAGAAATGGGACACCAACCAATTCCGAGGACGCAAATCGCGTGCTGTCTAGTCTTGGTAATATTCGTTCGACCAAGCACGGGATGGGCGTCTTGATTCCAGGGCTACAAGACAGCCTGGTTGACATGTGGAACAGAGAAAACCCCCTCCATGACGAGGAATATCTAAAGCTTGTGGGCGCTAATTCATTCAATAATTTTGCGCGGGAGTTTATGGGGAGCCTCAAGAGATTGACCTACTCGGCAGAGTACTTGTCTCGTTTAGCAGACTCGGACTCGGACTCAGACTCAGACTCAGACTGTCACTGGTACTTCAACTCGGACTCGGACTCTGTCACACGGACATTGCCCACAGTCCAGGGGTTAGGGTCACAAGGCTCAGCAGAGCCTCAACGCCCGGTATCAGCCTTATGAATGCCTGGCGGCCTCCGGCCGCGAGACTCAACCTCACTTCGGCCAGACTCTCGGCCACGGGTACTGCTTACCCGAGCCCCTCTCGACGCTACCAGGCTAGCGAGCCAACCATGGAAGTGCCGAAGACGCTGATGAAACATCTTAAGACAATCCCCAGTCATCCCAGAAGTAACCACAAGCAGGGCGCCCGGATGAAGGACAGCGCCAGAAGGAAGATGGAGAATGGATGAAGGCATTCAGGAAGATCCACATGTATGACTGCTAGAAGATGGCTTAAAGCCTCAGGCGACAAGGCTTGATACGTACCGCAGTACGTACCAAACCTCTTTGGCATAAGAAGGCCTTGAAACCCAGCCTTTGTTTAAGGGTTGAAAGGATCAACAAGGCCTTCGAGACCAAAGTAGTTTATTACCTGAATTGAACTACTGTTCCAAGCCCAGTCACTGCCCTTGTCACAGAGATGCACACCCTCAACTTCAATCAGACAGCCATCTTCACGCCAATATGACGGACATACAGCGGCATCTAGGGATGCCCAGGACCAAGAAGGGGTCCGGTATACGCCTGGCCTTGATCCGATTATTTCTGGAATTCTGCACCAAAGTAATTGAGCCTCGAGTTTGGTACGCCACATGCCAGCATCGTAGGTATCTTGTAGCATGGATTGGAATCTTTTTGCTACCCCCGAGCAGGCAACGAGTTTGTCTTCAGGCTGAGAAAGGCCGCGCTGTGTGTAGTCCAATATAATCCGGTTCCATAAGAGCTCCGTAACCGATAGGTTTTTGGCAAAAAACAAGCCCCCTTGATCATCCTGGCTCAATTTAGGAGCGAAGGACTTGAATCGCACGAATTGAGATGCTCCAAGTTCCGGATGAAGCCCGTAAGGAAATACCTCCGACGCGTCCTTTTCGCAGCACTCCCACAGTAGCTGACGCTTTCCGAAATGTAGGACTCGAGGGGATAAGATGCGTTCTTGGAGGACCCAGGCACGGGTGTTTACCAATGCGGTGCTAACTTGCGTTACCCAAAAATCAACGTTATACACGTAAAAGTGACCTGGAAGCACCACACTAGTTTCATCGCTTACAAGATTCAGTGTAACTGTTTCCGGGTTGATTGATTGAGGATCTCGGGCGTTGAAAAGCGACCATGAACAGTTTTCGGCGTCCGCTGCGGATATGTTGCAATAGGAGTGTGAGTACACTTGTCCCATGAGTGACGCTTCATGCTCCCAGTCGGTTTTGTTGTCCTTGTCTTGAAATATGCAGAATGAATCGATCCAAAGGTACCGTACTCCAAGTAAGCGCGCTACCGAGATGACATCCTGGAATAACCGGGGCATTGAATACAAGGACTTCCCCTCAATCAGCAGAGGATATGTTTGTCTGTTTAACACAAATTCCTCGTCAACATGTCCCCAGCGGTGAGAAACTGTGACATAGGGGCCGGTTGGTTTCGTGTCCTTAGTCTCGATGAGTCGCACCTCTCTTAATTCGCCGAGGTCCAAGAGCCTCGCCGGATACCAACTAGCATCACCCTTAGGAGGTCTGCACTGATTATGGTTCGTCACGCAATCATTATCCCAATCTCTTAACTTCAACTGGGCTTGGAGAGACCATGTGCTTCTCTCATGCGTAGGAACGGCATATATCCTCCCTTTGGGACAAATTTTTTATATTAGCATTGTTTCTAGACAAAGTCCATCTAACCTTAGCCTGTCTACAGTCCACTGCCTTATCACGAATGGAAAAGAAACTCGGTTCATTTACCTTGTGTGAACTCTAGCACAAAATGAAATGGGCGAAGATCATCCTCCAGTATAAAGTCAGGATGAGCATCGCTAGTCTGGGCCTTTCCGAGAAACCTGAAGCTGAATGTGAAGCACTCAAAGTCTTGGTGTCTCCGATAGTTCATAAGTAGCTGAGTTGCCGCGTTTCCGTAAGAATTGGATACCTCTCCAGTCTCTATTTTCCCCCAAAGGACTTCCAAGCGTCTCATGTGCAGTTTCCACATCCACTTCCAAAGAAATGAACAAATATGGCAATCTCGGTCGACAGAATCCTTGAAGTCATTCCATGTCTTGTGGTGGTCCTTGATGTACTCTTCGTCAGGCTGGTCATTCGAGGTCACTCGGACAAAGTATCCATCATCCTGATTCTTCGCAATCCGGAAATGGCTGATGGCAGCTTGCAGTGTCTGGCACACGGAGCAGATCATTTTCGTCGTGATGTTTCGCGAGTCCTTTGGAGTCCTTCGGGAAGCAAGGATCGCAGAAGAGAAAGTCGCCAGAGTTCGTGATATGGTCGAGTTTGCGCGGGGAAGATCGGGGGAGGTGATGGGGAGGAGGAGGACGACGAGGAGAAGGGAGGGAGAAAATGTAAACCCGAGGAAAATTCTCTGATAGGCAGTAAGACGTCCTGCTCTTTCCTCGTGGACACAGGAAAGCACCAAACTCTCCAATCAGCAGGAGCCACATAGCTTAGCTCAGCCTGTTTCTGCCTCTGCAGTCATCACTGTCATCATCCCCCGCAGCACCTGCGCCTTCCGGATTCGGCAAAACACCAACCAATGTTCCTGCAACAAGTAGCCAAGGATCTGTTTCGGGTTTGTGAAGGTTGACGATGAGGCAGCCAGGATAATGTATGCCTAGCCCACCTCATGGCCTCAGCTGGGCTTGGCGAGAGTGGAGATGATGAAAACGTTTCGAGAAACGGCGGCGTTTTTGCCCGAGTCATCCAAACCTCTGTAAAAAAAACTACTCCCATAAATAATGTTCCGATATGTCTGCTTATCTATGGGAGTGGGAAGGACAGGAAACGGGTCTTTTAATCACGTGGTAGGGTCAAAAAACTGAACCACCAGCTCCCATATCCATATCGTTCGGACGGAGGCAAGACGGTAAGTGGGGAGCCGGCGCTAAAAAGATGAATATAATTGGGCGGATTACGAGAAAAGTCGACCGTCCTGACACTGCCGCTCGATCTTTTACACGGGTAACACCAAGATTGCACCAGTTATGTGTATGCAGTTAGTCGCCGAGTCTGATGAGAGCGTGGCAAGGGAATCTCTCGCTCTTGTCTTGTTGGATCACGGTTTGGTGATCCACTACGACAAACTGATCACGATGGACCTCCTTCATGTACCTGCCTTAACCTACCTCCTTCATCTGCCTGCATTAGCCTACCTTCTTCATCTGCCTGCATCAGCCTACCTCTTCCCTTCCATCCTGGCATGTCATAACCATGGTGGTTGGCTTGCAACACACTGCCGGCGCAGCCGCCAACAACTTTGTAGATGTGACAAGGGCTGTGTGTAGGGCTTGGAACAGTAGTTCAATTCAGCTAATAAACTACTTTGGTCTCGATGGCCTTGTTGATCCTTTCAACCTCCAGGAGAAGGTTGGGCTTCAAGACCTTCTTATGCCAAAGGGAATTGGTACGTACATGAGGTCCGTATCAAGCCTTGTCGCCTGAGGCTTCAAGGCATCTATCATACATGTGGAACTTCCTGAATGCATTCATCCATTCTCTATCTTCCTTTTGGCGCCGTTCTTCATCCGGGCGCCTTTGCTTCTTGCTTGGTTGGCTGTGGTCGCTTCTGGGAAGATTGGGATCGTCTCRAGATTGGGATCGTCTCGTGGTGCCTCATCAGCGTCTTCGGCACTTCCATGGTTGGCTCGCTAGCCTGATGGCATCGAGAGGGGCTTGGGTAAGCAATGCCGGTGGTTCAGAGTCTAGCCGAAGTGAAGTTGAGTTTCACGGCCTGCGGCCGCCGGGCCTTCATAAGGCTGATGCCAGGCGTTGAGGCTCTGCTAAGCCTTGGTAACCCTAACCCAGAACTGTGGGCAAATGTCCGTGTGACAGCAGTTGTGTTGTTGGCTGAAATACGCCGAAGGTGTTGAGGGGATTCGGGCAAGTCGTGCCGTCGGCGGAACAGACTTCCCGAGGGTGAGTGTGGCCTAGTTGCCTGAGGCATTCAGCCGTATAGCAAGGCTTGGGTCCAAGCCGTGCGGCTCCTTAGGAGCCTGGTGAGGCTTAGGGTCGAANGGCAAGTCGTGCCGTCGGCGGAACAGACTTCCCGAGGGTGAGTGTGGCCTAGTTGCCTGAGGCATTCAGCCGTATAGCAAGGCTTGGGTCCAAGCCGTGCGGCTCCTTAGGAGCCTGGTGAGGCTTAGGGTCGAATGTCCGTGTGACAAGAGTAGAGTAGAGTAGAGTAGAGTAGAGTAGAGTAGAGTTGAACCTCTCAACACCACGAAAGTATCACCAGGTTGGGGCTGTCATATTTGCTTGGTTGCCCGCTGTAGAACAAGATTTACAGGGGATTTATTGGGTTGACCCACTTCAAGACATGACAGATCACGAATTTTACGGCTTAAACGGTATATTTTACATGTCAGCTGCTAGATTGAAAAGGTGGGTGCGTGTAAGTTTTTGGTGGGTGTGGGGAAGTAATCTCTTGATAATTAACTGGAAACCTGAACGCTTTTGTGTCAGCGATTACAAGCACTGAAGGTTGTATTTCACCATGCTCTTCGTGCTTTGACTACCTAAGATAGCTGCCCAGCCTCAAGACGACAACAGGTATGTCGACAACCCCTTATACACTATCATCATCGTCATCATCTTCATCCTTCAGGTACGACTCGTCCATTTCGTCTGTTAATTTGCAAATAATTGGCCAGAGTGGTCACTTCCTTCTTTCTCGCATTGGTCTTCTCCGTTTCCGCAACATGGCCCGCTGCCAGGCGCAGAACCATCTTGTCATCCTTCTTCTCCATCTTGTTCTCCTTCTCGTTTCCTTCTTTTCCTCTTCTGCCATCATTCATTGATCCAATACCCACCCTCTCGATCTGGATGAACCGCTCGTCATTCTCCGTTATGATTGATGGATCGAACCCAAGCTCCTCCTTGCTCATCCAGAGAAACGCGGGAGCGTAGTGGAAGTCATCGTTACGCCACTGCCGGGCACTTTCTCGGGATTGATGATGCAAGTGTCAAAGAATTGTAGTCCCGGAAGCGGCTTGCATATACCCTCTGAACCGGGTGGCGGATCCGATGTATAGAGCGGGACGTTGATTTTGCTTCTCTAGGACAAGAAGATAGACCAATAAGTGGACATATCTGCTCATCGATCTGATCACTCTTATCTTTGTAGATGTGTCTGAGGAGCTCAACCCAGATTTGGACTACGTGGAGCGTGCCGCTGATCTCCCAGCACCCAATGACCAAAAGAGAGAAGAGTGGCTAGCAAAGGTGGACAAGGCGGCCAGAAGTAACGAGCTGTATAATGATGCCGAGAGGTTGGAGAGAGTCATTGCAGTTTACCTGGAATGTCGACGCCAATTCCCAAACAGCAAGATTCTTATATTCTCTCAATCCCTGAAGTTTCTCGATATTATCGCAGCGGCGTTAAAGTATCGTTTTGACCAAGCGGTACTGAGGTACGAGCCGTGCTGATGATGCCGGCAACGTGGTACAAAGCGTCGTAATACTCATGGTAGGCCTCATGGATCTATATTAGTGAGTTCCAGATCAATTGCGCCCCTGTCGGTGGTGATATATTTGGAGTACTGGTCCCATTTGGAACGGTGAAAGAGATAGCCGCGTCGTTGTTCATGATGGATCTGGGAGCTGGGAGGCGCGAGCTGTCCCACCTGTACTTCCAACTCGCCAGACCATTAGACACTGTGCGAACGGAGCGACAGCACGCCATGCATCACCTGATTGTCACGAAGGTGACCAAGGCATTGGAAGACTTGAAAAAAGTATGCTCCCCTCCTCCCATCGACCAGCCCCCTCTTACTCACAGCGTCCAGACCATAGCAGACGAACACCCGCAAGAAGCACTCCTTATCGAGTGAGTCGCAAGTCACCGGTATGTCGCACTACAACTTCACGTCTATCCTGACTCAAGTTGGGAGTTGGGAGTTGGGAATTAACAAAAGAGAAAGAACCTCGACCAAGAGACTGCCTCATGCTTCATCAGATTACTAGAGCCTCGCAAGTCCTTGCCAGCTCTGGGCTCAACGCGTCACCGTCTCGCAATCTCCGCAACCCGCCCCAGCAACCAGAAATCTTCATCCGAAGTCGAACCAACTAGCCCCAGCCCCAGCACCAGAGATTCCAAAACCTGCGCCAGGTACCAAGTACTACACACACTTTTCCCTCTTCATTCTCGGGCCCGGCAGGCGGTATATGTATTAGGTCTTTGATCCCGCTTCCCAACAAACAAAAAAAGCGCGGTTAGTGTAGTGGTTTAACACGTCCACACAGTAACCCACGGCCCAGGCCCCTCTCCAAACATCCCCATGAGGCTCTGGGTTCGATTGCATGGTCTGGCATTCTTTGCTTTTCTCTTCTTGGAAATCTTGCATTGGTTCCGTTCTCATAAAAAAGAAAACAAAAACAAAAACAATATTCATAATCACCCGAGAAGAGGGATGGCTTCTGGAGACTGGTACCGGGCCGTGGACCTGATCATGTGGAAACCCTAGGTTCGAATCCTAGACTGCGCATCACATCTTGATTTTTTGGTGGTGAGAACTTGGTAATGTTCGCTTTTTGTCTCGGCCAGTAGGGAGTTTGCGCTTACACTTGTGATCATTTCTCTATAGCGAGATTGTTTCAATAAGTATGCACACGACATGTCCATATCGTGGAGTGTCTCGCCAAAGAACCCTCCATGTTCTCATGCCCGCACGAGAGCTCAACTAAAACAACGACCCGTCCGCGATCTCCGCCGCCGACTTTGGGCACCCGGTTAAGGATCGGTTGGGCCTTATCACGGCCATGTACTTCCTGGGCGCCTCTGCTCAACCCCCTTCATCCCTCTTATCAGCAAACCAAATGTTTCGGCCGCCGCGGCTCCACGAAGACCATGACCGAAATGTTCACCATTCCAATCGACTATGGTACTCACCCCGACGATGTTGAGCTTCCCCGTTACGAACTTGAGAAGTTCGCCCGCTCACCTGAGAATAGCCGCTCCTTCCAACCCGACGTCGACATTTTCATCGACGACGTCGGCAGTCTAGATCAATGGACGCTTAAAGATACCCATCTGAGTGATCAGGGCATGATGTCGTCTGCTGCGCTCAACCATGAGACTTTCGATTTCCATGTTGTGCCTGGTGTTCGCGAGCTGTTACATCCTGGATTTGGACGCTTTAATGCTGGACTTGAAACACATCCAAACTTCTACTTGAGTTGAAGAACAGCGCGTGGTCAAGTTACGAAGAGTGACGGATATATTCTGACAAGGGAGCAATGAAAGCGACTCAACTACCGATCAATGAGCGAACAAGCGCCTTTGTCGAAGTTGCTTGCACCCTTGCACTTTGGTGCTATAGCTGCATAATTTGACTTTGTTCATGTTGTCCACCTGAGGTACCCAACTTCACGAACCTTTGACTTTGCGGACACAGTAAACGGGAATGCAAGACGCAGGGGGAAGTGTGCAGTGAGCAACGGAAGGAATACCAAGTCACATGAAGAAAGTGAACTCATTTGCAGTGATGACAATGCGCAAGTGGGAGAAATGTTAATTTGACTGCTTCTTGCAATGCTTGAAGCACTTCGTACTCCTACATGTATATTCCATGGAGGTATTTGTAATCGGCGTCGTGGTAGCCTTCGAGCAACCACCAAGTCAAGGACAGTGACGTGATGTGTGCCTGTTAAACTCAACCAGCAAGGGGATGAATGTGCCAGCTGGGCGTGACTTCCGCACAAATTTCCGGCAGTGAACAAAGAGGAAGAAAAAGAAAGAAAAGAACCAGGCACCCACGGAGCGTCACCTCCTGTCCTTGAACCGTCATGTGTCGTCCGTCACATGCCGACAGTTACCAAAACCTAAAAGAGACTTTCGAGTTACCGCCTGCCGGCAAGAAGAACTACAGGCGGGTGGGTACCTTGACTCCGGGTTTATGTATCAGGTCTTTGTGCAGAAAGTACATCAAGAAACAAAGCGCAATTGGCGTAGCGGTTAACGCGTCCACCACTTCACGTTGACCATGCGGGTTGAAATCCCCGCCGAACCACTTTCAAAGACCGAAGTTGGGGGAACAAATGGAAAGATCAAGAATGTGGAAGACCCAGGTTCGAGTCCTGGATTGCGCATTCCTTTTTTTTGAGTTTTTCTCTTGCCTTTTTGTTCTCGTAATGGGTGGTGATGATCATGATAGGTAGAAGTGGAGCGTGATATGCGGGGAGGACTTGCACTGCTTGCAAGTGAGGTTGGTACCTTTAGGAAGAGGAAGGATGAAGTATAGAAAGGGCCAGCCACTTATAGAGGGGCAGCTCCTTGCTCTTGAACCGTCATCTGCCGACATCTGCCAGACCGTACCTACAGGCAGTGTGTGTTCTCTTGACCGGCCAAGTGCAAGGCAGGAAGGCAGGGACCCTCAGAAATTGACCGGGGTTTATGTATCAGGTCTTTGCGCAGAGTTCAACAAGCAAAAAAGCGCAGTTGGCGTAGCGGCCAACGCGTTCACCACTAAAGCTGTTCCTACCTCTAGTTCTCTGGGTTGAAATCCCCAGCGAACCACTGTCAAAGACCGACTCTGGGGGCATACGTGAGCTAGTGGAAGACCCAGGTTCGACTCCTGGACTGCGCATCTCTTTTTTTCCCATTTTTCTCTCTCCTTTTCTGTCTTGTTATGGGCGATGGTATCATGATGGTGGCGATTGTGGGCAAACTCGGGCGTGTTTTGACTTGCAAGTGGCAGAGGAACTTTGCACTCATCATCGTGTTTTTTTTGGGGGCAGTCATTGAGTCTTTGTAGCTTGAACGGCGCTTGTTGCTTACAATCCTGTCAATGCCGGTCGAAATCTTTGTCTTGTTGCTGGTTTGTCTGCAAATGTTTTGACTTGCAATTCCTCCACCTGCCATAACATCACCAGACGCTCCGCCCTGGCCGTCAAGGTTCATCGGGCTACGAACCACAAGACCAAGAAGACACCAGACCGACCCCTGACGAGAACCTTGAAACAACCGACACAGCCCTCCCCAACCTTAGCAGCTGGTGCCACTCCACCACAACCATCGGCCCGGCCGGCACCAGCAGCTCGGGACCGACACCCACGGCAGCAACCCAGGCAAGCACGGACGCGCCAGCCTGACCTTCACACCGCGGTATATAGGTACCTAGGTCAGACCCTGATACCAAGAAGTCAATGAAAAAAGTTAGAGTGGAGTAGTAGTTTAACTCGTTGCCCTCCCAAACTCAAGTTTGGAGTTGAGGCAGAGACCCGGGTGCGAATCCCGGCTCTAGCACATCTTTTTTGTCTTTTTTTGCTTTTGGTCTGCTTAAGTGTCAGAAGATATGCTCTCTTGCTTATTCTAAGCCTTTCTTTCCGTCGAGGTTGACTTTTTTGACCCCTTCGAAAGTGTTGAAGGGAAGGAGCTGATTGTTGTTGTTGTTATTTTTAAGGTCTACTTCAGCCTCCCGTAGGGCATGAGACGTGCCACATCGGTGAATCTAGCGTACAAAAATTGTCCACCATAATCATTAATCCGAGGGCAACCCAAGGCCTATTGCCAGTGGAAATCACGTGTTGCCCATAGCGTAAACGCGGCCCAACACCTCCAATCGAATCGCCCAGTGAGCGAGCCGCCAGTAAATGGCGGGACCCGTAGAACAAAGAAAAAGAAGGGAAGGAGCTGGTGTGGTGGGAGTAGCTTGGGCCTGGAGACATGGAAGGCACGGCTGGAACCTGAGAGTGGAGGTTGACTGGAACTGGGCGGCCAACAATGGAAGGTCCTTCCGTACCACCTACCACCTCCACTTCCGACTCACAGCCTTCCGGATTTCCTTTTACTGCAGTAAACCGTCCCCAAGATAGGCGCTGGGTTCTGGGTTATCCGCCCGACAACTCACTTCGGGAGCCTGGATGCATTGTGGAATCACTCCTTGCCACTCGGCGACCACGAAGGCGATGTTAAATGAATTTCCAACTAAAACAATGAAAATAGACTCTCAGAGGCTCCATCAACTTTGACCGGCCTTTGTTAGCCAAGTTTCACCTCTTGTCGGTCAATCTGAACACGTGCTAACTTTGCCTTCGAACAGGTCCATCTCGAGACTTCTTCGAGTCTCCAATACCATCGCAACGGTGCTGAACAACCGATCTGTTCATCCTCGATGACTTCATCATGCTAAACCTCCATTCCGCACGCCGCTACCGACCAACTGTTACCTCGTTGACAGTTGACAATACACGACAGAGTTTCACTTGTTGATGACACCCCGACGAGAACGATGTTTCTGTTAGAGTGAATGGAACGAATGAAACGATTCAAGGTGCAAGCACAAGAGCCAGGGAAACATCAAGGCAACAATAAGCCTCATGGCGGAGAAGGGGCACGAGAACAAGACATGGAAACCCTTAGCCAGCTTCACGGCTACCGACCTAGACACTCGACCACATCTCGACGACTGAACCCTCTCCTCGACACACCATCGACCGACCGCTTACAGACCAAAGTACTTCATATCATCACCCCCCCGAATCGGCACCGTATGCCCGACCCCGCGCGCATACACGCCCACAAGCTTTCCCTCTCCCCACGTATAAGCTGTATACCCACTCTGCGGCGTGTTGTTCTGCATAGTATCCGGCTTCTGGTAATCATACTCAAACACGCCCGCCAACTGCTTGATGGTCTCATTATAGTTGTTCGCGTTCAGCATGCTATCTGCACTGCCATGGTAGATCTCCATCTTGGGTCACTCGCCCTCATAACCCGGGTACATGTGTGCTGTACGGATGTGTGTGCCTGGTGCATGTGATCAAGTAGCGCAGGCAGGCCCTTCTGCTCACTGGGTTAAAGTGAGATTGTATAAGGTAGCCAATTAACCGGAGGCGACGCGGAAGATCCAGCGTGATCCTGCCGTTCTTGGCAGGGGCTTGGGTTCCCATCTGTATTCTGTAATCGACATGGAGGCGGAGATGCGCTGGCAATGTGGATGAATCGTGCTAGACACTTCTATGTCTGGATCACTGCACATGGGCGGCAGAATTTGGTTGGGCAGTTCAAGCATAGAGCTAAGGTAGAGGTAAGTTAGAGAGAGGTAAGATGCCGAGGCTTAACCGCATTCCCTTCAGCGTATGTCGCTGGAGATGAAGCATCAGTGATCAGAGGCGCCACTCGGCAGCAAACAATTCTAGTACTGAGGATCTCATTCAAGCTGATTTAAGAAACATCTTGAACTTTTACAAGATCAAACAAGACACTCCAAGGAAACGACGAACTAACCCCCCCTCTCCTTCCCCTTCCTCTAGTCCTCTCCTCCTCCTCCTCGCTCTTCAAATTCTCCCCCTTTACAACCTCCGCCCACGTCCTCCCCCTATACTCCCCCACAGGCTCATACTCCTCCGCCTCAGTCCTCAGCCCTCAGTCCGACGATACATGTACCTCTCCACCCCCAACTCCTTTTCCAAGACAGTCCAATCAAGTGTTATTTCAGAAAGGTTGATCTGTTCAAAGTGACAACCGACTTGGTCTTCGAACTGCCGTTCCATGCGGGCGCGGTCGATGAAGGATTGAGCGGTGCGGAGGCGGGCGAGCCAGCCTTGGGTGAAGGAGTGGGCTAGGCGGGAGGGGCCGATGGCTTCTTTGGGCTTGTTGGCCTTGGTCTTGGTCTTAAAAGTGGTCTGCTCCTTCTCTTCCTTCTCGGGGACATTCTCGGGGACGGTAAAAATCGAAGCCCATGTTGTGGCTGAGGTGTTGTTGACGTTGACGTTGACCTCAAGGGCCCTGGCGGCTGTACTGGTACCTCTAGTTGTAGTCGTCATGAGTTCTGGTTCTGAAGGGAGATCGAGGCAGCAGCCCCGAGGTCTGTTAATGACTGTAATACTAGATGATGAGATGATTACCGGTGGTCCCGGTGTACATGTGCAGCGCACGCCTTGCCGCCAGATGTCGATTGCGTCGAGAGGGTCAACTGTTGCTGTTGCTGTCGCTGCCGCTGCCAATGGACATGGAACCAGCTGCAACACTTGCTTCTTCGGCGGAAGAGGATCCCCTCCGTTCCATCGTAACCGGGAATCGATCCACACGACTCCCGATCCAACTCCCACTTCCACAACTCTGTTTCTATTACTCAACCCACCATTCCAATCCCCACCCCCATCCCCATGCCCATCCACAACCCTCACCAAACCACCACCCTTCCCGTCCAGCTCGGGCATGTCTCCACCCGAGCGTGGTTACTCCGGCCTATACTCCCCATAGTCATACCTGCTCACCGAACTACTACTCTCCTCACCATAAGCATGCACGGACATGCCATGTCTCTCCCTCCACTCCTCCCTTTCCCTCTCATATCTTCTTCTCTCTCTTCTTCTGTCTCTTTCCCTTTCTTTTTCGCGCTCGTATTCTGAGTCGTAACCGTCGTCGCTTGAAGTATCCCCGTCAGCCGGATCTTGATGAAGCAAAGCGCTGTCTTCACCTGCTTCTTCTGCTACTGCGGCTTCTACTTGTTCTGTTTCCGCCGCAGGTTCGGGTTGAGCTGCGTACCCATCTTGATTCCTGTGGCGGGAGTCGGAGTAGGGGGATGTGCTCATCGGTCTCTGCTGTGAAGGGCTGGAGGTGTGGGACTTGTTAAAGAAGGAGGGCATGGAGACGCGGTGATTGGAAGCAGAAGCAGAAGCAGCTGGGGCGCTGGCGCCGGCGGCGGATTGTTCAAAGACGGAGCGCATGCGTTGGAAGAGGGAGCTACCACCGCCTCCACCGCCTCCACCTCCTCCGCTGCTGCCGCTGCCTGAAGCGCCACGGTTATGAGACCGCTCACTTGTATCTCCTGAAAGTCTCACCACCTCCTCATTACGAGAAACACTCGCTTCTCGCTGGTGCCACATCTCCATCACCTTCGGGCCCTTCGGCACGGACTCCCCCTTGTCCTTCGCACCATCCACGTTGTAGGCTCCTCCGTACCCGCCGCCGCTGTAATCAGTTCCCTCATCCGTCAGTGAGCTCACCCCGCGGGGACGACTGCTGTCACGAATTCTGGGGTCTTGTTGTCCCGATGCAGATTCCTCGACGGGGGAGCTAGGGCCAGAGGAGAGGGTGGTCCCGCTGCGGGCGGATTGAGGGGAGGAGGCGGTTGGGACGGTGTTGTTGGAGGTGTCGGCTGTGGCGAAGGTGGCGACGGTATTGACTGTGTCGGAGCGCCAGGGGCGGTTGGTTACGTCGCGGGGGGTGAACTCTTGTTCTTCCTCTGGGGACTGGGCGTCGTGGGCGCCGTGGGCGCCGTGGTAATGGGAGTCATGGGTTGGGGAGGGAGGAGTGGCGGGGATGGTAAGAGGGGGGAGATCGTGATGATGAGGCGCTGGATTGATAGCGTTATTATCGTCGTCGTGCTGGAATTGGTGCTGTTCGTCACCAGGGGTCGATACTCTGTTGTCCTGACTATGGCCGTCGTCGTAGGTAGCAACCTCAGGGGAGTGATGCATTCCATCATGTTCGTCATAGTACTTATGGAGCTGCTCGGCCGTGTCTTCAGCACGACCACTGGCCTCGGTCGCCGGGGTCTCCAGAGCAGCTTCAACTTCGGCATCAATGTCGACATCAACGGTGGGATGTGCAGCATGAGCGACCGTATCAGCAGCCGCCGCACCAGCCTGCTCCACATGCTCAGGGACAGGTTCGTCAACCTCGTCCTCGGAGGAGTCGGACTCAGACAAGAACTGGTCTACCTCACTCCAGTCCCGTCCCATATCCTCCTCCCTTGTAACAGCGTGCGGATGACGACCAGAAACAGGGGATGTCTCCGAAGCGAACTCTCCATTCTCGGTGTCGCTAGGCTCGATGAGTTGCAACACCGGAGGCTCACATGGCTGTGGCGGTTGGGCCTTGGCCTCGTCGTGATTGTGTGAGTGGCCATTATGATCGTAAGCCCGGTTAGCCTCCTCATCAGCAAGTGTCTCCTCTTCCTGGTCACTAGACCGATAGCCGCGGCCACCATGCTCCCTGTCATCAACCTCCACCTGCCCAACAGGGGACTCCTCATCATGATGCTCCTGTTGCTGGGCACCCTCCTCCTCTTCATAATGACTGTGCTGGCCATGCCCCTCGTCACTCCCCTCCTCACCAACATCCTGCAACTCCTCCGCCAAACTCCTCTCGCTCTTCGCCGCCTGCTCATGGCTCGACGCAGACATCACTTCCTCCTTCACACTCAAAACCTTGTCAGATGATCGTTCGACGTCGGGCTGGTCGTCCACGCGTGCATCATCCTCCACGTGCTCGACAGTCTGTTCCTGTTCCTGTGGTTCGGGGTTGGCCTCGTTAACGACATGTTCATCATCCCTATGTGTAGCAGAAGGGTCAGAGGCGGTATCTTTAACGGATAAAGAGATGACGGGGTAGAGGAAGGTGGAGGTGGAGGTGGTGGGGGTGGCTTGCCCTTCGGTGGTCTTCTTGGGGGGTGAGTAGCGGAAGGGGTCGTATTCGTCATCTTCAGGACCAGGCTCGCTATCGGTGTGGTCTTCTTCAGCTTGGTGCTCATGCGAGGCGTGCCCTTCCTTGGTGGTAGTTTGAGGATGGCCGGCCTTGAGGTCAGGGACTTCATCGACGGCGGCCTGCTCCTCTGAGAATCTGGGATCGGGACCTTCTTCTTCATGAATCCGTTCAGGCTCGGAGGGTTCAGTTGAGCTGTCAACGTCCGAGTCGTCTTTGGTGGCTTCGGTGCAATCGGTTTGCTGAGTGTGGGTGGTGGTGTCGTACACGTGGATGTCAGCTGGTGCAGACTCGACGACGTCTTGGGGATGGGAGGTAACATTTTCCGCTTCTGCTTTTGCTTCGGCTTCGGCGCCGGACTGGACAACGTCGTTGTGAAGTGTCGCGTTGCTTTCATCCACGGGAATGCTGCGGACGTCGTCTTCGTCGGACAAGGCAGCTTCGACCTCATGCTCAACATGAACCTCTTCCTGGGTCTCCGCCTCGGCGGCCATGTCCCGACGCTCAACGCCATCACCGAGCTCGGCTTCAACTGCCTCATCCTCCTCTTCGGCAATAGCATCAAGATGGTGAAGAACGATCTCATCTCTACCCTCAAAGTCTTCGCTCTCGGACTCGGACGACAAAGCTTCATGTTCCTGAACCTGAGCGTCCTCGCCTTCTGCTTCACGATCAATGTAATGCTCAGGGCCGGGCTCCATATCACGATGCACATCTCCGAATTGCACAGTATTTCCGTGCTCAGCAGTAGCGACGGTCTCCCCGGGCAGAGCGAAGTCATCCACACTAGGCCCAGGGCTCTCGTGCTCTTCGACATCCTGGCGGCTAGGAACGCGCTCGAGCTGATGGCCTGTTTCATCGTCATCATCATCTTCGGTGTCTTGTTCATCTTCCGGCATATCTGCCCGCTGGTCATCGGCAGTTGTTTCTTCATCTGCAGGCTGAGGAGTGACAACAACCTCGGGTATCTCATCATGGACACCAGCATTCTCAACATGAGGGAAATTGGACTCCAATCCAGGCGTAGGAGCAAAGTCGCTCGGGGTATACGGTCTTTCATATAACTGATAGCGAGGCTGGGTATCTTCTTCCACGTCTTCACTGACGTCGGGAACGGGAATCTCGCGCTCGTAGTATGCCTCCTCGTCTGCCTGTTCCTCTGCATGGTCGCGAGGGACATACGACTCATCAAGCTGCTCTTGGTGGTGATCGTAACAACGAAGAGGCACCTCGGCTGGGGTGTAGAAGTCATCGGTGCTGTGCGGTACATGATGTTCGTTGACGAAGTAATGCGCTGGTTCTTCGCCTTCTTCGAGAGGGGTGTGGCTCAAGTGCACTTTTTCGCTGTGGGTGAGGGCTACGCCGACGACGTCAAGGTGGGAGACGTGGGAGTGGTCGAGGGGGTGGCGGTCCATATCTAGGATTTGCTGGTTGTGTTCGTCGAGTGATTCAGGTCGACCTAGTCCCATTTCCTCCTGCTCACGAACCAGCTCCTCAACCGGAACTGGCTCAGGCTCAGGGTCATGCCCGGGGCCAGGAGGAGACTCCTCCCTCGTTACCGGAGGCTCGTCGGCCACTCCCTCGACACCCAACACGGGGCTTTCCGCCTCCTCATTTCCCTCCTCTCCCTCTTCGCCTCCCAAATCCATCTCACTAGCACACGGCGGCTCCAACACTCCCCTCGCTCTCATCGTCTCCTCCTCCTCCTCCAGCTCAAACCGCCCATCATGCGCAGCCGGACCGGCAGGGTCGTCTACCAGGAATCCCTGGAGGACTTCCTGTTCCTCTAGGACTTCCTTTTCCACCTGCGCTTCTGCATCAAGAACATCCTCAGCGGCTTGTTGCTCTTCTTGCCCTCCCTTTTGCCCCCCGAGCTCTCCATATCCCTCTTCCTTGCCCTGCGCCACAGCGTCAGCATGTCCCATCTCAACAACCGCCTCAACCGCCTCAACAGCATCAACCGCCTCAATAGCATCAACAAGACTATCAGGGCCATTCATGTTTAACCCCCTCAGCACCACCCCCTCCCCCTCCCCCTCCCGCGTCTGCACCTCCCATGCCCCATCCTGCTGCCACTGCTCAGCAACAAAATCCGCATCATCCTCTTCCTCCGCCTTGGCAGCTGTAGGAGAAGTGAGGGATGCGGTCTCGTTGATGTCGGAGTATGAACCGCGCTCGGAGGCGGTGGAGATGGAGTCATTGGAGTGTGCGTCTACGTCTACATCTGCGTCTGAGGGGACGGTAGCCGTGTCGATATCATCGGCGGGATCGGGGAGAGCAACGCCTTGGTTGTAGGCTTCTTCTGGGTTTGGGTTTGGGTTTGGGTTTAGATCGGCCTCGGTGTTGGTCTCCTCGGCATTGGTAGGGCTGGCAGGAGGGTTGGTATTATGGGCGGCGTCGGTGACATGGTTGGCATTGGCAGGCGTGACTGGTTGGGAGACTGGGGTGGTGGGTTTTGAGTAGTAGGGTGTGTAATCGGAGGTTTTTTCAGATGCTTCTTGGTCAGATGCTGCTGCTGCTGGCCGAGGAAGAACAGCTGTTTCTTCTTCAACTTCGGCAGCGGCTGCAGTACCGTCACCGTCGTCGTCCGAGGCAGTAGGAGGAACCGGTGGGTGGATGATACCCAAACTATCATGTCTCCTCCCCCGGTACATGAACTCTTCATCAGTCCCAAAAGAAGCAGTTCGTTCCGAGACAACAGTCTCAGCGGATCCTGCTCTGTGGTGCTCAACTGGCAGTCCACGATGGTCCTCTCCCTCATCCTTCTCCTCAACCTCAGCGAACTCATCGAGGTGGAGGTTCTCATCCATCGGATGCGCCCGCATCGGCAGCAGTCCTTGGAACTCTACGCCCACGGGGCTCGTCTTGGTGCTTGTGTCTGTGTCTGTGGTTTCCGTCTTGATCTCCAGCTGTCGTTCTTGGATATCAGGCATTTCTTCCGGGACAGGGACATGATCAGGTTCCAAGGCAGTGCGGTCGGCGTTTGCCTCCATGTCCTCGGTGTCTACGGCAGACAATGAACGTCCGAGTGGAGAGGTAGGTCTTGAATCAACAAGGTCGGGGGCAGCAACGCCGAGCTCGTTGGGCTCGTTCAGGAGGTCGTCCATGCTCATCGATGCCATCTTTTCTTGTAGGTAGGTTGCCCGACCGGGTTCATCGACATCGGTCTCGCGCGCAAGTGTTTCCTCCTCTTGCTGGGTTTCGGCCTCGGGCTTGTAGTCTCGGTCGAGGTCGGCAGGACTCGGAAAAACGTTCTCGAACGCAGCGGCGGGGAGGAAACCCCTTTCTCTGATCCGTGTCTCGGTTGTCTCGCTCGCCTCGGCCGTCTCTTGGTGTTGCGAAGTCTGCTCCGACACGAGCATCTGGACGGTACTCGTCTTCCTCACCTCTAGTATGGCTCTCGCGTTAAGCGGCAATGGAGTCTCGGTATGCGCATGTAGCTTTTCCTCGATCAGCCGGTTCAGCTCCTATTTCCACTTTGTCAGCCATTGTCATTGCCATCACCACTTTTTCAATTCTTCCAACACAGATGAAAGTCGGAATAATACTAACCTTCCTCCGTCCCTCCAACCCCCTCAGCAACCCCCTCCCCTCCTCCCACCTCCTCTCCCACCCCCTCTCAATATCCCCCATCAACTCGTCCGTCTCCCTCTCCACCTCCCCCTTTTCTGTTTCTAACCTCCGTCCCCTCTCCTCATCTTCGTGCCTCAATCTCTCCTCCCGCTGTTCATCCTCCTCCCTCCTTCTTCTCTGTAGTTCTTCATCTTCGGCCCTTCTTCTTTCCAAAATCTCGTCCCGCTCCACCCGCCGCTTTTGCGAGAGGGATTCAGACTCGGCGGAAAAGGCCGTGAGTAAAGAGCGGATGGCCGAGTCTCGACGGGTGGCGAGGTCAGTTAGTTTTGTTCGTTCTTCGGGGGAGGCTATGGGGTAGGGATCACCACCGGAAGAAGAGGAGGGCGGTTGGAGGGCGGTGATGGTGGTGTGGATTTGGGAAATGGTTTCTTGCATTTGGAGGAGAAGGGTGGGGAGGTCCATGTCATCGTCGTTGGCGGATGTGGGTTGTAAGGTTGACGGAGAGGTAGGCAGCGACATGGTGGATGGGTTGTAGGGGGCTGGACGCCCGCTGATTGTTGGTGGTTGCAGTTTGGATGGTGTCGATGGTATCGAGAGGAATCAACGGTGGTTGTTGATGGTTGTCGTATGTCGATGTTGTTGATGGTTGGATATCGTCTTCAAGGCTCGCCACGCATGCCTCTAGGTATAGTAGTTAACGTAATGGAGCGACAATCTGGTAACCAGTTCAATTGTTATTGCTGTAAGCTGTAGTAAACAATACAAGATCGCAGAGCCTCGGAAATATGGATAATCGAAACGATACAACGGGACAGCGGGGAACCTCAACATCGCGGCTGGCACCGAGCACCGGCGATAACACCAAGCACCAAAAAGCACCAAGCAGACGGACGGCAACATGGAAGACTCGAGTCGAGTCGAGTGTCTTCTCGAGACAGCGATACCCTATTTCTGCTGTGCCCTGCCCAAGTGTCCTCCCTCTTCCAGCTCCCGTCGGTACATATTAACCGCTTTGATATACGCCATCTCTTTGTATACACTTGTATATCGATATCGAACGACACCCATCCGCTAGGATGGGGATGGATGGAGAGGATGGATGAGGATGGGATACCCCTTCAACCATCTCTCCCTCTCGACACTTAGAACCATAGCACTCGCTATGCCACTTGCTGCCACAGCCTTCCAAAGGTCTCCTGACATTTACCATCTGGTGCGGTAACTGAATCGCGGGGTCGCGGTATTGGAGGCGGTCGGACTCGGGGCCCAGGGACTCGAGGCCTCAAAAGCATCCGTTCGCATCGGTGCATCGACCGTACCATGACCGGACCGGCGCCAGGGCCTCGGTCATCTTCTGCGCCTGAGCTATCTCTCGGCGAGGCACGTCTTCGGCGACCGGTATCGCGCTGCGGGGGGATCTCGGCGCTCAACGAGTTTCGTTTCGTTCGTTCGCCAGCCAACAAGAGGAATGTCGTCTCAATTCTTCGAAGTACAAGTCTCGTTGGGGTCGATATGTTTCAGCGTGGTCAATGTGGTCCGCACGAATGTGGTCAGCGTTGGTCACTGCGGTCGGGTGTCTAGGCGGGGAAGCGATGTTAGTGGGTCTGTCAAGCTCTAACGCATTCTAACCTCTTGATTACAGATTTAGGTGACATTTTGTTAGCACAGACTAAACCAGCCCCGCATACTATGAGAAGGGTCCAAGTGAGCGAGTCAAGAACCGTTGTTAGCGTCGTAGCGCTAGCGTCAAAGCGAAGCGAAACCTGAAACTCCGAAAAGTTCCCCTTCACACTTCGGATGCAACATTCGAAAGATGCCGGGCATTTTATGCTACGATGTTTCAATATTGGGAAGAGAAAGAATGTTGAGATTTAGTCGGGAAGGCTTTGAATCACTCGAGCTCATTGTTGTTGTGGGCAGCCATGGCATCGGTGCATGCCCCCTCTCGAACGGTCTCCCGAGTTTGATGCCATCTATCTTAGCAAAGGAAAGGGAACGATGGAGCAGCTCTAGACTGGTGTAAACTGTCTATAATGCAAATCAGTTGAACAACGCCATGTAAATGCGAGAAAACACAATCGCTGTTTCGTTAATGTAGAAAGAAAAGAGAATGATGCGATGCATATCTGAATGCTGTGTGTGGTGGTAGCGAAAGCCAAGAACGTCATGATATGACCTCTCCAAACCTCGAACTGGATATCCAAAAAGCTTCAAACCCAAACCTCCCAACTGGAGAAGAACGAACTCTGTCTCTTATAACATCACTGTTGGCCACACCAGCACCTTTCCACTCCCCCTTCAAGTCCTCACAACACCAAGCCCCTCTCAAGACTTCAAATCCTCGCCATGCCCCCCCTCTCCACCACCGCCCTCCTCTGCTGATACTGCACAGCAAAATGATACCTACAAAACGTGCCATATCCATACGCCGCAATGGCAATCGCAAGCCAAACACTCGTAATGACCAGTCCAATCGGGAAAATCATAATCTGCACGCCCGGCAGGACAAACGCCGTCGTGCCATTCTTGAGTCTGGCAATCTCGTCTTCGACCGCCAGCTGGGCGCGGTTGAAGTCCGACAGGACTACTTCCTTGCTGAAAACCCCGGCGACGAAGGCGGCTTCGTTGGAGGAGATGTTGGTTGACACGGCGGCGCCTTGGGGGGTGGTGGCGGAGAGGGTGACGATGGGGAGGAGGAGGTGTTGGAGTTGGGCCCTGTATCTGGTTAGCATACTGTGGTGAGGGGATGATGGAGGAAGTGGAGGGAAAAAAAAAAAACGTACATAGTCATCTCACCAGTCATCTTCCCCTTATCAATCTGCCCCAAAAACAAATACTGCTGCAACAGCGTGGGATCACCGTTACTCGGCAGATCTCCTGGCGACTGTCTAGCAGCCAACGCATTCGCCGTCTCTCCGTCGCCGCTTCCTCCTACTCTTCCCACGGAAGCAGCAGACACAGAAGAAGGAGAAGCAGTCTCAGCCTGAGAGGTGCTAGCCCCTTGGGAAGCCTTCGCAGCCGAACTGCTGCTCCCAGCCGCATTCGCAACAGGCTGATCCGCGGTCGTAGTCCTCACATTAGCCCCCACAAACCTCACGCTCGCCGAAATCTGTTCCGGCGCTATGCCCGCGAAACTATCTCTCGCATCACTGATCCTGAACAAGCGTAGATCCGCCTCAAAGACACCCGTGGAGTTATCCAGCGCCGGGAGGTTGTAGCACACGCACGTTCCGGACGGGTTGCTCGCAGCAGTGAGTTGCCGGAGAGTAGAAATGCAGGCGGCGTTGACTTGGGCGTTCCAGGCTGTCATGTTGAGGGTGCCGTCGGCGGTGAAGATGGGGTCTTGGCCGACGGAGGTGGAGAGGTCTGATTGTTGTTCCTCAAGGAAGCCGCGGCGCAGGAGGTAGGAGCCCATGATCTCTTCCATGCGCCTGTGGTAGGAGGGCGAGCCGCGGGTCATGCCTTCGGCGATGAGGGAGCCAATGCCGGCTTGGACGCCGGAAGCCGCCAGGAGGGTGGCGAGGAGGGTTGTCGGTTGCCAGAGCATGATGGCGGTTGGTGTTGGGTATCGATATTAAGTGGTGGTTGTGAATATTAGTTCCGCCCAGCGGAATGTCGAAGAGAAACTGCGCGCTCTGAGAGTCTGAGGTCGATGATGTGGTGATCGTCGTCCACTTGTCCAATAGACCTGTTGATAGGTAGGCAGAGCCTCGATGATGGGTTGCGCACCCGGAGATCAGAGGCCAGCCCTACGTCCGATAGTATGGAGAGATTGTCGATCAACGAACACCAGAGTGGTAAAGAAAGTACGGAGGGACCGGCCCCGTATAATTAGAATAGGTATGTCTACCCAAGAAGTGTCCAGTCAAGACCGGCAAGAAAGAAAGTATAGACCACACCCGGTGATTAGACAGAAGGAAAAGGACCAGCGGCAACAACGACCAGCTAGAGACGAGATGACATGGTGGTAATGGGTTGGGTTCGCTACGTCGAGCCGGAGATGTCCAAATGTTCAATACGGGGTCATGGCCTGACCACTTGTCGCGTGATAGGGGTCGGAGATGGAACAAGAAGGGGGTTGACGGGCAGTCTTGAGGAAACACAGAGGTAGCATAGCCCCAGGAACTACCATGGACTTTCTTGAGGAGTATCACATGGCATGAGGTGGAGTGCAAGAATACACTACTTTGCAGCACGCTCCGGGGTCAAGTATGACTGAGACATGGGGGAGGGCAGGTCCAATGAGGTGGGATATCCTGAACTGAAGCGCGAAAGGTATAAGTTGTCCTGGACCAATGACAAAGTCAGGTTCAGACAAGGCAATTGTTCGAAATGGGTCGAGAACAAATCAACAAAGGGGACATTGCTCCGCGGACCGTAGCTCTCGGTTGAGGGGCGAAATGAACCATGTCCATGAAAACCTATGATAGGGTTGCAGTCCGGGATCTTGAGGCGCAATGTGTTGCATCATGACGCCCATTGGGATCCGGATGACTTGTGGACGTCCATGCCATGCTGGGCACTGGCGGGACAGGGACCGGGGAGTCTTGATTGGCTGTCCGTTGTTGGTTGGCTTTGGTGGTCGTTTAAAAGCCGTGGACCTGTCCTTTGATGGGAGACGTCCTTGCGCCGCGACTTTGTGTTATCGTTTACCTGTTGTTGACATTCCCATGATGGTAAAAAGCGACAAGATCGGATTCCATGATAATCGGAATGGCTGCCATCACACAATGAGCAAGACATCCGAGTCGGTGACTTTGTGAGTCGCGCAAGAAAGGCGGGGAATCAGCCGCCTGAATCTGAAACAGTTCGAGGTACGTCCGTCGGCAGCCAAAAGGTCCGAGCGCTTACAGCGAAACAGCCACCATCGCGCCACATCTAGGACGGGCAAGCCACGGCTGACAGCTGTTTGAAGTGGGCTGTCAGAGCTGGCAAAGGTGGGTGGGCAGCCGTCCGTCAATGCTTGGCATTCGATATCGCAACTCGCACCTCTTGACATCAAGAGGGATCAAAAATGCTCTGGTTGGCGAAAAGAACTGGCTTCCTCTATGATATCCATCATTCAACTTTCCCAATTGCCATTTCCTCCGAGCTGTGTACCTTGTACCTTGGTCTCACAACCTAAGCGGGCGTGCAACCGCCCCAAAAAACAAAAACCGCAAAGTTACAGCGCTTCCCGCGGTGATCGTCGCCCGCGGGAAGCTCCATGGCCCAAAATAGCCCGCAAAGTCGGCGCTTACAACATCGACAATCGGCATCCTTGACCAACGATCTCCCGCCCACCTTTTTTCCACCAACCTCATGGTCATTCTTGGCATTCAGGTGGTGTGAAAGAAAGTCCGGACACTCACTGGGTCTGGTTTGGTGTAAGCGTGTCCGGACTATTTTTCACATCACCTGGCATTTAAGCCGCCAGATTCCCGCCTGCACATTTTGCCATCGAACTAGTACACCCTCTTCACCGTATGAAGAGGGTGTAGCACTTGACGCCAGGAGCCTGACTTCCAACATCAAGGACATATCAGGGTTGAGGTCAAAAAATGATCGCACTGTCTCTGTTTTCTGTGACTCGTGTGGATATACCCTTCTGGCGGCAATGAGTATTGCTTGATGCTTTGCCTTTTGTG
The DNA here is from genome assembly GCA_009804965.1 of Neurospora sp. FGSC 26632. Classification (NCBI taxonomy): domain Eukaryota; kingdom Fungi; phylum Ascomycota; class Sordariomycetes; order Sordariales; family Sordariaceae; genus Neurospora; species Neurospora sp. FGSC 26632. Next base: position 24,712 of record RAOH01000240.1, on the reverse strand, counting down.
ATGTCGTTTGCTGAACAAACTACGTCAGCCTCCCCAGATAGCGGCTCCTTCCACATTCTTCCATCCCGATCCCATCAATGTCCTTCCTAACCAGCAAACCTAACATTCCAGCTCCATGATGGTTATTACCCATCCCATTCCCCCGTCCATCACCGAGCGCAAACCGAGACAATCCACCTCCAGACGTCGTAACATTTCCCCCTTCCTCAGTCATTGTCGCAATCTGCCCATACACCCGCAAATCGTAACCCCACGCAGTTATTCATCCCTCTTTCCGAGCATCTGCCACCACACATTCCTGATCACCTATGTTGATGAAATCCTTTGTCGGTGTCACCAGTGTTGTTGAAGCTGCGAGTACGCTAGTTGTCTTGTTGACGTGTTTGATGGTGATTGTGGTGACCAGAGAGCCGTTATTTGGTGCAGAGTCCGATGGGAATGTTGAGGGTTTGAAAGGCCGAGGATGTGGTGTGGTGTAGCCGGTTGATGGATGGTTTTTCTTTTTCTTTTTTCGCTCTTTTCTTCCGCCACGATAAACGGCCGAATCAGTATTCCAGTGAGGGGGTTGACTTGACGTGCCTGAAGAAGAATCATTGATGGTCGATTTGCCACTAGACAAAACGGACTGCACTACTGGGTAGGAAGGGCCGGCGCGCTGATGGAATCGGAGACGGACTGTCTATATCGACCCGGTCAAGATCCTCAACATGCGGATGGCTTCGTCTTTGACACGGCGCGGGTCAACCCTCCAGTTGCGGATAGCGGCGATGAAAAACATGTTGAGCGAAGGCTTTTTGCATGTAGCCGGTGAGGTGTGTGACGTGTTGGTTGGTTTAGATCCAATGGATGCTCTGGTGATATGGTGGTTTCTAGTGAGCTGACGGTGGTGCGAAGGATCGTGAACAGGAAGAAGTTTCCAATTGTCGAAACCTGGCCACTTATACCCCCCGCTTCCTAGCCAGCCATGGTGAAGGTTCCTTGCGTCATCGCCTCCGATATCTTGAGTTGCCTAACATTTGTTTAGCCTTTACTGCTTTGAGATGAGCAAGTTATCCACCAAGTGACCTATCGTGACCCATTTTGGCGAGTTAAGATGGCTCAAAAGTGCTGCCAAGAGCGTTCTTATCTCTGTGAGCACCTTGGCGGCCAGCTCTCGGTCCCGAAGGTCGACCTCGAGAAGAGACGAAAGGAAAGATGAGTGGGTGGCACGTGATGGTTCACGGTGAGCTTCTGCCTGTCCGGCTGTGACCGTCTCGAGCCCGAACCTAACCGCTTGATTTTGAAGTCGAGGCGCTCATCGTTGACAGCACGTGGTGTAGATTGCTCATTGTGTAAAAGGAGTTCATGTGACGAGCGCTTAGTCACCGACGACGATCAGCCCTACGAAATCCGTATGGATTCTTGATGGTGGCTCGAAGTCGTGGAAGGTTCGCAAACTGAAATCGCGGTCAAGAAGTGTCATGCTGGTGGATGTCGCGGGCTGTGTTCGAGTTTCGAAACATCGAGTTCGAGGGAGACAAACGGATTTGGTCAGCACGAACTAAGTGGACAGTGCCGCATCGACCAATGGATAAGAGCGGAAAAATAAAGTTATCGCCAATGCCAGGGACAGCCGGCAAATAGTGGGGCTTTTCGGAGGGGTTCGGGCTGTCGCAAAGAAAAGTGCGAACAACGAACACATCACGAAGTTTTGGCAACAACAATTCCATGTTCGTTTTCCATGGAGAAGGGGCTGCCAAGGAATGATGATACAATTTTCTGGCAACCTCTGGTCCTTCCCGGGCAGTTGATGACTAAAGAATAGGCTGCCTCCTGTGTCTTTATTGTTTCTTTTCGCAATCGCCATCACAATCGCAATTAAAGTGATCCATTTCATCTCTCCTATCCGACTCGTCCCGTCATTCCACCCTCTGTTCCATTCTTGTCGCATTCCACATTGACAACTGTGGCGGATGGATCTCCAAGATTGCTGACCGGAACAAATGGGAAAATAGCGAGGGCGCGCTGTTCTCGCTGCCATGAGGACGCGAGCTCGCTGTTGACTCAGGGGGAGCCAGCCACGCCCCCCTTCCGTTGCTCCGAGACCTCCCGACTTTCATTTTCCAAATGTCAGGGTAGACAGCTGCCAACAGAGGACTGCAATATCTGTCAGACGTCCAGAATTGCAAAGTCAAAGGCTCAGAACATGGCCATATACACCAACATCTTCAACCATCTCTGCTTCTTTCACTCAACATCAGATGGTTCAGCCCTTTTGCGACATCGAAACCATGCCAAGCTCTGCGGCTGAATATAATGTCAAGATGACGATGATCGCCATGTGAGCTTGTCGTCGTCCCGGCACATTCACATGGGTCATCCCTTTCCCTCCTCCACCCGTTCCACTCCTTCCATACTCCCGATTTAGTCCCGAACATACCGGGCTCCAACCACAGGCCAGCTGTCAAGTGTCAACTTTCACAACTTTCACATGTTTCAGCGAGTCCGAAATTCTGGAAACCACCTGCACCACCAGTCAGTCACCACTCCCGAGACACCAAGATCGTTGGCCGTTGATTATCGGACGAGATCCACCCTCGAAACAGTCACGGCTTCGTTGCCCTGGTACATATCAGCAGCTTGTTCGACCGCCGCCAACACCGATGACCCCTCTCAAGTCATGGAGCATGTTTCCCAGAATAACCCATATGATAGGGACAAGGGAAGCTACGGAACATCGGAGCATTGTTCGTTAGCGGTATCAAAGGAAACACAGCACTCTGACCGTTCATCTCGTCCTCTCGGGTTTGCATGTGCGATCCAGTGTTCATGAATCAAGTCCCACTCCTGCCTCTTTTCGTTTCCACACACCCTCCGCCACGGCGATCCTCGGGTGTGCCCTACGCTCGTCATGGCTCCATCGCGTCGCGATTCATAGTATCCAAGTGTATACGGATCTTCTGTCTGATGGAGCTGCCCAGTGCTTTGGCCATGGTTCGTCTGTATAAAGGGTCTTCTGCCTCGTCTCCCCTACCTTGCAGTGTCCCTTGAATGGTGGAAAGTGTGAGACGTCATCTGAATCACAGTCGTTCGTTCTTCTGTCGCAAACTCACAGCATCAGCAACCATGGCTCATCGTCTCCCAGACCGCTCCAAGCTCCGGCTCTTGACCAAGGGCGTAACGTCTGCTGGCTCGTCCTTCTTCACTCCCGCACCTCTTGTCGGCTACGCTGCTCTCCGTTATCCTCGCGCCATCTCGACAAGCAACAACGCCAACAAGCCGGTTGCCGCCATTCCTACCGGCCTTGTGAGCGGCACTCCTTCGGCTTCGACTCCGGAGGTTAGGGATGGAAATGCCTTTGCTACTCTGCCACTCACGTGGCCCCACGAGGGTTGGAATGAGAATGTTCTCTTGAACGTTGTTCCCAGCCATCGTAAGCCTAGGACTTTCGGTGACTGGATTGCCTGGAAGATTGTCCGCACTTGCAGGTACGTTAGGCGTCCAAAACTTCTGGTCGTTCATTGTTAACAGATGCTCCCCAGATTCTGGATGGATCTCGTCACGGGCATGCGTCCTGAGCAACAGGTCGACTCGAATAATCCCACAACTGCTTTGGCTGCCAACAAGCCCCTGACTGAGCGCCAATGGGTAGGTTTCATCCCCCGACTATCTGAGCTCATCCCCTGCTAACGATACTAGCTCGTTCGCTTCATCTTCCTCGAGTCTATTGCTGGTGTTCCTGGCATGGTCGCCGGTAACTTGCGCCATCTCCAGTCCATTCGCCGTTTCAAGCCTGACCATGGCTGGATCAAGTCTCTTCTTGAAGAGTCCTACAACGAGAGGATGCACCTCCTCACCTTTCTCGAGATGTACAAGCCCGGCTGGTTCATGAGACTCGTCGTGCTCGGTGCCCAGGGCGTTTTCTACAACGCCATGTTCATCTCGTACCTCTTTTCTCCCAAGATTTGCCACCGCTTCGTCGGCTACCTTGAGGAAGAGGCTGTTCATACTTACACCCGCTGCTTGCTTGAAATGGACCATGGCTACCTCCAGAGGTGGTCCGACCCCAAGTTCCGCATCCCCGACATTGCTGTCCGCTACTGGAACATGCCCGAGGGTCACAGAACCATGAAGGATCTCATCCTCTACGTTAGAGTACGTTTCGTCGGCACTTCTGCAAGCTTGTTCTATGCTAACATATCACAGGCTGATGAGGCTTCCCACCGTGGCGTCAACCACACTTTCGGCAACCTCGATCAGGTCGCCGACCCCAACCCCTTCATGGAGTGTCCCGGTGGCGGAGTCGTCAAGGCCTTCCCCAAGCACCTCTCTGTTATCAGGCCGGCTGGTCTGGAGCGTGAGGAAGTCGTCAGCAAAGAGACTCACTAAACACGCAACGCCACAATGAAGATAGCTTATTGAAGACACAAAGGCACGCGCGACTGTCCCTTCTTCCCCGGCTTGGAAAGGACTCAGTGGACCACCAGCCTCTTTGTTTCCTTTTCCCTTCCATCCGGGATCTAGTGGAGTAAGAAGACACACTCTGAGGATATACCCAGGCCATCTTACTGCTTGATTACGGATTACGGCCACGGACTGGCCCCATTTTTTTAATGTTTTTTCCCTCTTTCTTTTTGGGTTTCAGATGGAGTTCGGCGATCAATCACGCAATTACACGAGCAATTTTTTTTTTTTTTTTTTTTTTTTTGGCATTTTCCATTTTATCTTTTTTCACTCTTGGGTTTGGGGAAGCTCGGATGCTTCGGATAGAAGGAAGATGGACAGGGGGCATTTTGGATAGCGCCCCTTTTTTGGGCAGCTGTGGTTCTAAATAGAGGTATGTTGCGTTAGACTCCACTGCAAATACACTGGACATGATTCATTTCATGTTACACCGTTGCACAATTTTGACGCGGACCCCCATCTCTGTGCAACATCACTTCTTATCACTGTGTTCGGACGGGTCTGTGAAGCCGTCATAACTTGACAGCTAGGAAAGGAGACCATGTCCACTTGGTTTATCTGTCAGTGCAGCAGCATATGAAATGTTCCACTTGCTGGAGAACGGTGGAGTCATGATAAAGCCAGGGGGGACTGGCAAGTTGACGTCAGTGATAAGGTCTTGATGTAGCAAGTTATCACGACTCCATCGGACAACACGACAAGCAATGAACAGCTTCTCGATATCGCACCCTGCAAAAACTGACGCCAACGTTCATTCTAAAACTTTCCGTTTCATACCTCTACGTACAGCAGGAGTCCTTGCTCATCAGTCATCGCCGCTTTACTCACCGACGAGGACGACGAAGGTACCAGCCCTGAATCACTGTATACTTTCAAAGCATATAGTGTTGAAGCACATGAGTGGGCACAGGGCATTTGGGGCAGAGGATCGGCAAGAGAATTCCTTGATTGATTGACTGAAGAGTTGAAGGAGAGTAGGTAAATGATGAGAGGGAGACCCTCGATATATATATACATGACTGAGGTCCATGTGTGGATCGACTGCCAAGACGGTAGTCTGCTTCAACATATAGCGCCTATTGTACCAGGGCTGGTGGGGTATGCGTAGAGGTAGTGTAGGTAAACTCCGGCTGTTATTGCCAACCGTCATCCCCCTGATAAATTTCGGAACTGGTCTCTTGACCCATTTCATCGAATACAACAACGGTCATGCTCCGTGTCCTCGTATCAGCTCGTTGGTAATGGTGGCATCGTTCAGCTTGTCTAGGATGCCATCCCTGGCGTGCGCGGGAAGATCAAGATGGCGCTGCGATCATCTTCCCTCTCGTGATTTCCGTACAATCTTTCCAAAGTCCAGATCTTCCTGGATACGTCTAGACGTACAGATCCAGTCATAAGCCGCATAAGCCACACACACCCAAGGGACATCTGGGAACTCTACAAGACATTAAACACTGAGGACACCGAGGTTACTACCTCTATCAACTAGGCAACAAAGCAGTTATCCAAGACACCGCCGACTGCCTCTCTAGGTTGTTGTGCCCATGGTCATCAACCTCTTGTGCTATGGGGTTGAACATTTTGCGGTCATCTGGGACAACCAACAGAGGCCGCTTGATGAGCGGCCAGCATTTTTTTGCTGAAGCTCAACTTTGGCTCTACATCGTTGGCAGTTGGTTTCTTCTCCTCATCGGAGTTGCTATGAAAATGCGAGTCCCAGCTGGATGCCTCTCAGCCTCTGGTGGCCCGTCGCCATCCCTGAGCCAACAACCATCGTCCAAACCCTCAATCTAAGCCGGTCGACCACATAGGACGAAGGCGGGAAGTTTTGGTTCAAGTCAGTCTTTGTGCCGTGCACCAGCTGTTGCAAACTTTTCATCCCAGCCCAGGAATTTGTGACTACGCTGACTTCTCATAAAAACAAAGTTTCCTGGCAAGGATATGCTGCCGCCGTTGCGGCTGCGTAGGTATGCAAAGGAGCTTCTGCAACCCAAACACATCGTCGAAGTGTGTTGGCCAAGACGATTGTTGAAGCGTATCGTGCCGAGGCTCCTGTTGGTATGCTGACACAGTTCTGGAGTGTAGTTCCAAGAGGTGGTCGGTGTATTCAGAGCCTCAGTGTCACACGGACATCCGCCGTTGACATTCATCAGTCAAACTGCCGACCGAAATTACCGACAGAATGCCACACGGACATCCGCCGGCGACATTCATCAATTAAACCGCCGACCGGAATTACCGATGGGCAACTGGGCGAAGGCTGGCATTCAGAAGATCTACTTGTAGGCAGATGAACTAGATAGACTCGCGCCGATGCCCGGCACACAAGGCTCGGTACGTACCAACCTTCTTTGGTATAAGAAGGCCTTAAGGCCTGACCTTCTCATGGAGGTTGAAAGGATCAACAAGGCCTTCGAGACCAAAGTAGTTTATTAGCTCAACTGAACTACTGTTCCAAGCCCTGCACACAGCCCTTGTCACACTCAGTTACTCTTCGACTTTGGTTGGGGAGTATTTCATTGCTTCGGCGTGCAGGGTTCTAAGTCCCGGCTGTCTCGAGGGCCCACTCCAGACTGTCGACATCACTACTATCATCATCATCAATTACAATGGCTCCTACAACCCGTCACAATGCTCGGCGTTCGCCCAAGCGAGCAGCAAACACCACAAAGCCGGATTCCGCTGTTAAGAAATCAACACGGCGCTCACCAAAGACCCCTTCCTGTTAGTTAAACGCCCTCTTATGCTACCGGTGCAGGAGACTAACTGCTCTCAGCATCCGAACCAGCCACTCTTTCTCAAGATACCACGGCAGAAGGCAAGAAGAGTCCGGCCCTGCGCAGAAGTACTAGAAACGCGAATAGAGAGTACCTTGGGTGAGCAGCACTGGAGGCCATTCAAGAAGGTCGGTCGGTGTCCTACCGCTTTCACGGAACGCGTTGTTGGGCTTCTGTACCGCTCATCGCAATCACCCAGGGGAGATGGCCCCTTCATATTCCTCACTCTCGTCAAGCCCTCAAACTCTCCTCCTCTCTCCTCTCTCTTCCTTCTTTCAACCTATCAAGGACTTCCAGTTGTGAGTGTATCCCTCTGACCGACCCGTCATCTACGACTTGCCTTTCCATGTCCGCTCCTTGACATTTCTGTTACGATCCAATCAAGGATCACTTATGTAAGCCAGACTATGTAGAACAAACGGACCAATCAGGTAGGACCCGAGAACGTCGGGTCCTCAGGAGGAAGACCCGAAGCGTTCGGGTCCAAAATATCGGGTCCATGAAGACCGGTATATAAAGACGATCTTCCCAGGCCTCTTTAGATACCGGCTCTTCAGCAAGCAACCAACTGATACAATCGACCAGTACCTTTTGGCTACTACTACCGTTGCTACTCTTTGTTCCCAGCGATATACTCCTGTGCTTGTAACGGTTCGTCACATATAGTAATGTAGCCTTTCTCCAGACTTGTTAACGCGGAAACGAATTGGGCCTTAGAAAGCATTAAAGTAGTATGCTAAAGTCAAAATCTTTAGCGACTGTCACGGCACTGGCAGACCACTACACCACTAGGCTATGTTCCAAAAGAATACAAGTAACCGAAGCTGGCAATTCGGTTGCTCAAGTGATCTTATATAGTTGCGACGGGTGACCAGGCCGTCACAGCGACCATCTATAGCGCACACCTAGATTGGCCAATCAGAGGCATCCCCTGAGCAACATGGCTTGTTAAATCAATAGTGCTAGATCTAACACCAAGGCTAGTCAAAAATTCAACCATTGAGCCCCCCCTACAAGGCCAGATGCCCTGGTGATTTTCCCGCCATGGTAGTTACCTCCGACGGCTCACACTTGTAACTTTTCTCTTGGATCTTCCTCGAGGTTTTGAGAACTAGTCAGTCATTCTGCTTCCTCTCCATTGCGCTGCCATTGTTGCATTGCAAGCGGCCCTCATCCACTGTCTGGCCATAGCTCTTTCCATGTGGCGAAGGGTCCAACCAAATTCGCGACCGAGAGGTGGGATGGTAACGGCGACGACGGTGGCGTTGAGACTGGGAGCCATATTGCTTCTGCTGCTGCTGGTTGTGTTGTTGTTGTTGTTGGTGTCGTCGTCGTCGTCGTTGGTTTGGGCCCTGTTCACAAGTGTCACCCTAGCCGTACTATATCCTGTTTACAAAGCGGCACGCGCCTCCAAAGACGCTGACGCTTGGCTACACAGTACAGGTCCATGCCCTTCGGCGGGTGGGTCGTGCTGAAGGGGTCGTGCTGAATGGGGCGGCAGGGGGTCGAGCACCGGCAACGAGTGGTGTTGCTACGTACACTACCTCTAGGTAGCACCAGCACTGAACATCCATAATGGGTCAGCTTCACCGTAGATACCTCTAGGTACCAAACTTGGACTTATCCTGCGTTGTAAGGCCCGCGTCGCGTGTTGCGGTACTCACATGTAGGATCGGAAAGCCGGTCGCGCCGCCGGACTTCCGCCGCGGCGGTTGGAACGATGGCCGGCAAAACGGCTTGAGTCCTAATCAAAGGCCGGTTGCATTGGCAAGCGTACCTATTCCTGCCGCAACGGGTTCTCGTTAGCCGGCGGTCTTCGGGTGCACGTTGGTTATGTTCCGCCTCTGTCTCTGCTGCCGTTTAACCAAGCGGCCAAGACAACAAAATCATTGAGGACACCCCCAAACACGGGGACAGTTACCATGGACCCCAGAGCTCCCAAAGAACAACAAGCCAGCAACTGCTACCACCAATAGCAGAGAAACTTCGTGTCAAAGCAGCGTTTGGATACGCCGGGGGGCGGCACCACAGCCGCCAACACCCCTTACGCAACCGCCTCTCACGCCTCCAGCTCCAGCGGCTTCTCTGATCCCAAGAAACACAACGAAAAGACCAAAATTGTCAGGATCCGCCAGCTGGTTCCTGATATCGACCCTCTCGAGTACCACGGTCTAGACTCCTCCCCCTTGCCTACCTCTAGTCTCGAAAAAGGGCAACCACCTTTCGAAAAAGATCCGGCGCCTTACATGGAGGGCATGCCTGTTCAAGAATTCGATGAGCCAACGAGCAGACCCGTGTGTTCATGCAAATGGCTGCAAGGATCTGTCTTATAACCCTGCTTTTCATGACTGCCCCTGGGTTCAGCCATTCCAGGCAACGTTCGTTACCGCTGCCTTGGCCAGCCTTGCGCTCTTTTGTTCTAATGTTTCATTCGCTAGCTTGTCTTTCTGGGCTTGGGAGGTACGTGCATTCTTTCTGGCGCGTTGCTCAGGGGTTTGCTTTGTCTGGTAGACCTTTTGGTACGCTGTTGAAGAATCCCAGTGCCCCGAGGACATGGAATGGAGATCATGACCAAGGGGACCCGGGGGGACTACCGGGGGAGGAGCGCAGGTGTATGTCAGTGTTCAGTATTTTCGGCTGGAAATCAGAAAAAAGATCAGCAAAACGAGTTGATAGCGGAAAGAGGAGGTWAGCTAGCTWACCTCCAGTCCTGTCCCGTTTCCTATGTCCCCCTGTGGTTCAAGCTCCTCAAACACACTCGCGGCTCCCATCCTTCCACCCTTACTTACCGTGGTGTGGCATTCCCTTGTCGAGGAATTTCTTGTGCTTGAGGGCGACCAATCTGATCCATTTACTATCCTTTTTCTCTGTTCATTCCCTCGCAACGAGACTCCAACCCGACAACTACTCCTCCGGCACATTTTGACTCTCCACCACACCCTCACCCTCCTCCGGAGCCCAAGGCACCCACCACAACCCGTCCACCCCAATCTCCTTACCAAACTTCTCAACTTCTGTCTTCAAATCCTCCTCCCAATAATCCAACACCCTAATCAACTGCCGACGGAGCCGTTTTCCCGCCCAGTTATGGTCCAGCTCACCCATCTCGCAGTCTGGCTCCTTATATTCAGGACAACCACGCCAAGGCATACCAACGGCCCCATTCCCTTTGGACACGACGAGGAACCTGCGGAATGGCACGGCCGCCGCGTCAAGCGAGTGTGTAGGCTTGAGTGGAAAAGGAAGGCGGGAGTCCAAGAGCTCCAGCCAACCGTTGTAGTAGGTGGGCAGCCAGGCGCAGGTGCACTGTTGTGCCACGCTATATGTCGAGGAGGTTGAAGATCCGTCGGACTCAGCAAACATATCGATTAGCGCCGGGGGAGCGGGAATGTCAAGGAGATGGTCTTGAGGGAAGGGGCCTCTGTCGAAGAGGAAATCGTAAACGTCGCCGAAGTAGAAATCGTTGAGGTGGTTGCGGAATCCACTGCGGATGTATGCGAGCTCATCTATGAAGGTGGAATGTTAGCTTTGGTTGACCTATAGCTGGATCCCGCTGATATTGACCCAGGGAGTGATTCAAGTTAAGCGGGTTGTGATTTCAATGTTGTGAGTGCACTTCAAGTTTGGGTTGGAATCCTCTTTCCTCAAGAAAACAAGCGAGACAGTCGGGTCGGCAAGTGCCACTGCTAGATCACACTTACCGAGAATTAACTTCAACGGACTATCCGGGGTTACTTCCATGAGAGTTGGAAAATTCACCCCCGGCCCTAGAATTACCGCCTGGCGCTTTTCCAGATCCGCAAAAAGTCCCGTATGCCCTCGGACAAGCTCAAGACTGAGCCTGGTAAACACCTCACCAATACCAAAGAAGCACGCAGCCTTCATCAACGTCCACCTCCTGACCATGTCGTTCCCGGCAACCTCAAGCTGCGCGTGGGCAGAAGCAAGCCACCCCTTCGCAGCGGTCCTCAGCGGCGCGCTCCCATCCGGAAGCTCTCTGTCAAAGTCGAAAAGCAAAGTAGTTCTGACCAAGCGGACGAGGAGCCTCAGCCCAGTTTGCTTGGGCCAAATGTTGCTGTGAAGGCCGCGGAGGATGATGAACAGAGCCAAGACGTCGGCGCGCTTGTAACTGCGTCTCCAAGGATTTTTGGAATCATGGCTCTGCATTTTCAGCACGTCATCAAAGTACGAGCTGTGCTGACGAAGGAGGGACGAGCGGATGAGGAAGTTGCGTTTTTCGCTCTGGTTGCCGACGGTGAGGAGGACGTCGCCGTCCTCGTCGAATATGACATCTGGTTTCTCGAGGTGGTAGAAAGCCATCGTCAGGAGGTCTTGAAGAACTGGGCGACGGCGAAGAAAGAGGGGAATGGCCGGGGCAGTGAGTTGAGACATTGCTGGGAGTGGAGGTGATGTGGTCGTGAATGTCGAAGTATCAGAAGGCGAGAAGGCGCGCTTGCTCAAAAGGTACAGGCAGTGAAGAAGGTTTTGTTGTTGATGGATGATTAAGGTGAGCTGTAGCTGACCAGAAGGTTTTGAGTGTTGACGAATACATAGAGGAGTTACCGCAGAAACCGTCGCCGGGAGGAAAAAAGAGAACGCGGAAGAAAATCGGTGAAGGTACCTTACCTCCAGAGGTACTATTGTTCCCTTCACTCTACCCTCCCGGGCCGTCAATCTCCACTCCCACTTTTCGTTCCAACAATACGAACTCCGTTACCTATAAAACTCTGCCTCTCGATTTGTTCATACTTTCTTCTTTCCACTTCCATTACCCAACTCCAGGAGACGCGCACCTCATCGCTTGGCTGATCACACTACCACCACTCCTCTTTCTCCGCTACCTACCGCCTACCTCTTCAATACTGCTTCAGGTTAACCGCCAGGAACCCCTTGCCAACGGTACCTTATTGTCTAGTCCTCGTCATCAACTTCGCAAGATGAACCAAACAACCCCTTCGCAGAGCACCTCGCCCAGCACCCGCTCCTCTCCGGCCATGGCATTGACGTCGCCTGACCTGCTGCTCTCCTATACGTTCTACATGACCAATGACACCGTCTCCTTTGACCGCGATGCCGACACAGTCATTCTCGTTGGAGGCACCTCGCCCGGCGTCGGTATACCACCCCAGCGCCTCTTCCTGATACGCTCTGACCATCTGTTCCTCAACTCCTCGTTCTATAAGCGCCTTTTCAGCGAGAGGTGCATCAAGAATATCCCACGCACGGACGATCGTTTGGGGCGCTTCAAGATCACTCTTTCTAGCGTCGACCCCGAGGCGCTCTTCCTGATACTCCGCGCCTGTCACAGCGGCTGGGTGAGCCTCCCCGCGTCGACGTTGAACGTCCTTGACCTCGTGCTCCGGATTGCAAAGACGGCGCACGATTTGGAGTTCAATATCGGCAATGCGGACACATCTTCAACCACAGCCTCGCTGCCGCAGGCTGCGCGTGAATGGCTTTTAGTTCGAAGGAACGATCTCGTCGCAAACACTCTGGCTGATCGATGGAAGCTGGTCAAGGCGGCTTTCTACTTCGGCCAACGGGCTGCCTTCAGGCATCTGAGTGTTGACTTGACCAAGAGACTGCCGGATCCCTTTTGGGCTCACCTGGCAGGAGACATCCGACGCGGTATCAACATGCACCTTGAGCACATGTTGATGAGCGAGGAGAAGACCATCATTGGTAAGTCCAACCTACCACGAATGGCAACAACGACTAATACTTCCCTCTCCAACAGACGAAATGAAAGCCTTCCCCTTTCCAGCAATCCGGCTTCTCTTCATCTTATACGACATCCTCCACCGCGAAGCACCCTTCTCGCCCAACATGGCCCCGCTCCTTCCCGTCTCTGCCCTCCCAGCCAGAATCACGCAGTCCTGGTCCGTCCACACAAAGGCCATGTGGGACGCCCAAGTACAAGAGTCCTCGGTCTGCACTTGCCCCTGGCTTCCGCAGTACTACAATTTCTGGACGAGAGGTCTGGAACTGCATATGGACCTGTTCACCGAAGGTTTCACGAAACACGAGTCCCACGAGTCCCAAGGCATGCTCTTCAGGAGCATATCATGGGCGCTTGGTCGTGATGTGGTGGATAAGCCATGGGATACCTGCAAGGCGGGGGAGGAGCCGGAGTGTAACCTGGCCAACGGACGAGAGGGGCATGAGGAGAAGGCGAGGGAGTTGGTTGGGAAATTGAGGCGTTGTTTGTGTGCTTGGATGGTGGATCTTGAGAGAGATCCGGTTGAAGATGAGGATTCGGTTGAGGACTCTGACGAGGACTCCGACGAGGACTCCGATCTTGAGCGCTCCGGTGTTCCGTACTCCAGCGATTCGTACTACGACGTCGAGGTCCCCGACGCTCAGTACCCCGACCCTGTGTACCAACTCCTAGATGAGAACCTCAACTTTGATATACCCGACGACTTCATGTTTGAGGGCCGCGATATGGAGGATTTTCGGCTACGATAAGAACTCCGACTAATGTATCCGAGAGCCATTGGACAGTGGACAGGAAGAGGTTGTAAACGGACGGGGGTAATTAGACGATTGACAATGGTGAATGAATGTCAGACAAAGGCTCTATTTGACAAGGGAACCAAGGCCCTCTTCACAACTTGGGTCCGTCTGGTAATGGCATCACTTTTGCTTCGAGCAACTTGGCTTGGGAAGCACGATGTCCGGAGTACAGCCCAGGCTGCTTCAACAAGATCATTGTCCTCTGGACTGCCAACACCGAGCGTAACGCCGACTTGATTGACGGCGTCAATAACACCGCCGATAACCTCCTCAAGTCCATTGAGGCCGGCCACGAGGAGGTCTCCCCCTCCACTATATTCGCCGTTGCCCGCATTCTCGAGGGCACTCCCTTCATCAACGGCTCTTTCCAGAACACCTTCGTCCCTGGCCGACGCCCGAGTCGCCAACCACCACACCAAGTCAGGCAGAGTCCCCACTTTGTGCTCCTCTCAATCTCCCGAGCCTCCACAGCCGGTCCAGATTAGAGATGAACAGGTACAGACTTCTCGGGGGCCGTTGGACCAGACGAGAGTCTTCGAATTTATCACTCCTAAAAGCCTAGTGCCGGACATAGCTGTCAGAGGTTCCGGCCTTGACAACCCCTCAGCGATGGTGGTGGCGGCTTCTTCCGCGGCGGCGGTGGTGGTTTCAGCAGAGGCAGCAGAGAAGTACAGTGGTATTTCCCCGTCGAAGAACAACAGCAACAATGGCGACAAACTGGGCAAGAGTGGCAGCACTCCGGCTCCCATTGTCAAGAAACCGTCGTGGATCCAGAGGACGGACAGCGAAAGGGTGCAAAACTGCCCCAACCTGTTCATCAAGCCCGAGCACAAGAAGATTGATTGTGTATCAGGAGTCCGTCAAACTCGACGGCGCGAGCATGACTTGCTACTTCGTCCCAAAGGGATCAAAGTGCTTCACCCTGCTTCATAACCCCCACCCCGGCCCACAGTCAGCTGCCTTTTCTGTGCTCGAGACTGGCAGGTTCGGCGTCTGCAGCAAGAAGGTCGGCCTGCCATTCTCCGAGGCTTGCCCCTCTTGGAGTCCGGCAACTCTTCAACCCAACTTTTCTTTTTCCATTTAACAACTTGCAACACGAAGGCTTGGATACAGATACTCCTCGTTCTGTTCAACGGTTGGGACTTGGGGGTGGAGGATGGGTTATAGGGTGGCTGCCAGAGGAAATAGAGCTTCAGGCAAATCAGTTTAGAAATACTAAAGATTTTACACGAAAGGCGAGACTCTGTGACTATGTGCTCTGGTCGGGCAGCGTTTCAGTCCCAATCATAGCTCTACTAGTGACCAGCGAACCGACAGCCAGACGGGCAAGCCAGCAGCTACAAAGACAGGTACCGCGGATGATGCACTAGGGATGGAGGCAACGATCGAAACGATGGCAGCAATTACCTCCAACCAGGACCAGGGGCACTCGAAGGCGCTTTCCGTCCTTCCTCAATACGATTGTTCCGGTGATAAATTTTGTTCGGTTGTCTCTCAAGTCCTCTCGGCCACACTGCTTTTTGGTGCTGAGCGTGAAGGACAGCTGCCGCGTCCCTACCTTAATAATGAGCCTCTCCTTCTCTCAAATGGCGTAAGGCGTGTTCGTTTCCGCGTTAGGGAAAAATCGCTAACTGCCCTCTTAACGCGCATAGTCCACAGCTGCAATCATGCAACATTAAGGTAGCGTTAAGGTAGGCCAAGACTTTGGTTACAAAATGGAAAATCGAGGGCTTTCTTCCTTTCCACCTTTCTTTTATCTTTCTCTTCTTCCTCCTTCAATTAACAAATTCATCACCACCCTTCTCATTACCCTTCTCATCACCCTTTTCATCGTCCTTTTCATCGCCCTTTTTATTTATTTTGATGAAAAGGGGTCTTAAATCGTAAATTTCAATCAGGAATAGCTTTATCTATTATCTTCCAACTTCTAAGTTTGGAGGTTGCGACGGCTACCTCTTATATTTATGGGGAATTAGGTACTGAAATCCAGTCTTAACCGCAGTCCTTACTATACTACAGCTCAAAATTGAGTTGTCTACCTTAGTAATAAGGACTATGGTTAAGAATTTGAAGGATTCTAGGCTTCTAATTAGTCAGATCCTAAATTTAGAGTAAGTGTAAGTGGTTGCAGGTGGTTGCAGGGCGTGCATGAAAAATAATACTTTTGAGACGAACGCTATACGGGCGCAGTAAAGCAGCAACGCAGTAGAGGTCTTTCTACACCAAAAATTCTAACTTTCTAACTTTTTATAGCGGAAACGAATACGCTTGTAGGTGACCCTTCCCATGTCTTCTGTATCTTCACAATCACAGCAGCATTTGCGACCTTGGCCGCGTCGGTACTCGGTGTCATGAAGGGCGCAGCTACGCTAAACCCAAGTGCCGCCCCCCCCCCCCCCCCCCAGCCATGTTTGCAAAGACACACGCCGCTTTGCAGACATAGATGGGGCAAACTCAGCAGCGGAGGAGAAAGTCTGGTGCCCTCTCCGATTGCATGTGTCGCACATTTGGACTTTGCGCTTCTCCCATCCCTGAGGGAGGTAACATATGATATGGTGGGTGAGGTTCTTGGTTCTGGGTGCGGAGACTCATGTACGGAGTCTCAGCAGGAGACGGGATGGGGGCGTGGAGATCTTTGTTGTCAATGGACTCGTCGGTCGTGAGGCCAGTCTCCAGTTATGGCAGGCGGAAATCCGGTGATGCTTGGGTGCTGGTGGTATGTAAGAGGAAGATGATGGTTACCTTATGGAGGAGGGAAGTCGTTGCGGAGCAGGAGGGAGCCTGTTGATGGGGGTCCTGTGACGAACCGTTACAAGCACAGGAGTATATCGCTGGGAAATAAGAATAACGGTAGCAGTAGCCCGAAGGTACTGGTTGATTGTGAAAGCTATTGCTTGCTGAAGAGCCCAGTAGACAGAAGGCCTGGGAAGGCCTTCTTTATATACTGGTCCTTCAGTGTGCGCCGCTGCGCCGGTGAGGYCATTCCCGGCCACCCGGCGCGGTCCTGATTGGTCTACCTAACTGCTTACATAAGTTATCCCTTATTGGATCGTAACAGGTCCGGGGTGTTAGCTGTGTGTCAACGAAAGGTTGATGGGCGATGTTGAGTAGAGGTAGAGGTTACTAGTTGAGGGGGAAAGATTATGTCACCGAGGATTTAATAGCTCCTGGTATTTGAGTGGTGAGTTGGTGAGAGGAAGAAAAGGAAACCGGAGTTGCCGTCCGTTGAAGTCACTTATCCAGGGCACTCTTTGCATAGAGGTAGATGTCGGTGAACTCGGGAAGCTTTATATACAGGCAGCAGAAGGGCGGCGGATGCAACGGATTCCATTCCCTGCGTCTGCATGACGATGTTGAGCATTCGATGCGGTCGTTTGACGGAGAAGTTGTTGTTGCGTCGCTGATAGCATGCATGCCCGCCCTGTAGAGCGCTGTAGCCCTGTTGGTTGTCTATACGACTTGTGCATAAGACGGTCCTAAACCCCAAAGACATAGAAATAGATAGCAGTGCACTACCAGTTTGACGTTACCCATAGAGTTCCCGATATCATATACCACGGCAATGAGGTGATGAACGCAGTTGAAGACATGGAGTTGTAGTCATTTTGAGGCTCTGCTAAATGTCGAGTGGGAAAGAGCGCGGGGTTCCACAATGCGACTTAGATGTTGCATTATCCGCAAATGCACGATTTTGGCGGCAGCTGCGATAGTGAGGTAACAGCGCCGCATCCTCGTTAGTGCCACTTTTGACTTCAAGCAATTCGTTTTCTCTCCAGATTGACCATGACACTACACCCACCTTCATAACCCCATTTCACCATCCTCTCTTTTTCCCATCGTTTTTCATTCCCTTCAGTATTCCTTTTCCATTTTCTGTTTCAAGATCTACCGGTTGCTGACGCCAAAGAGGCGGCATCGACAAACCCGGCAGCACAAAACATGCTCGACGCCAAAGAGGCAAGCCGCACTCTTTTATAGACGGGAAATACCTGCGAGCGAAACATCAGCGTCATGCCTGACTGCAGACGTATCACACACGCCAGAGCTCCAACTCATCACTCGACTGTAAACAGTCAACAAGACTCATTTGATGATGAGACAAAACAGCAGTCACAGCGAGTCACAAGTCACACCAGCAATCACCTATTCAGCACGCAAGTTGTTTTCAAGTTTTTTTTTGTCCTTTTCTATCTCTACCATACAAGCCACCTCCACCTCCCCATCACGCTTCCGCCGGCGACCTCCCCTGCTCCATCCCCGGATGCCCAGGACGTACCCGGACAGTCCAGCGACGGAGCATCGTGTTCCTGGACAGACCGCCGACGGAAAGCGGCCACCTCCCACTCCCGCCCCCCTCCTACCGCTAGAAGACTGATCCGATGCGCTCTTTTTCTTGGACGCACCCTTGTCGTGGAGGTACTTGTTACGATCCAATCAGGGATCACTTATGTAAGCTAGACTAGATAGAACCAACGGACCAATCAGGTAGGACCCGAAGGCCCGAAGGCGCCGGGTCCCCGGGTCCGTGGTATCTGGACCCGAAAGGTTCGGGTCCAGGAAGACTGGTACAAAAGGAAGCCTTCCCAAGCTTCCTGATTACCGGCTCTTCAGCAAGCAATAGCTTTCACAATCAACCAGTACCTTTTGGCTACTGCTACCGTTATTCTTATTCCCAGCGATATACTCCTGTGCTTGTAACGGTTCGTCACAGTACTTCAAGGCTTGGACAACGGATAAGTCCTCCTGCTCCTTGTCGTTCAGGAGCAAACGCTGCTGGAGGGTCATCTTTCCTCCGTTGAGTTCGTGATGCTGTTCGGATATCTTGGATTGTCGAGGATGGAAGTTTGGGAAATAATGGAGGACCGCGGGTCATGTACAAAACGGCACTTGCCCCGCTTACCACAATTTCCTCCAGCCGAATAGTACTTGCAATGCTTTGACTAGTCAGCCTTTCTGGCCACAGGGGGGACCACGGTTTCTTCCGGACGAGTAGTCAAGACTTCCGGCTTCTCGTCGTCGGACCTTGAGATCGTTGAAGTACGTCCACGTGCGCGCCGCGGCCTCGTACATCGGTGTGCTCAGGTCGCAGTTCTTCCCCCAGGACGGAGCGGCAGCTACCGGCGAGCGTCAAGGCGCGCGAGCTGGAGAAGATGCGGGCCAAGCTGGGGGCCAAGTTGTCGAAAGATGCCAAGGCAAAGTCGAAGTCGTCCGGGGGTTCGTCTCGCTGAGCTCTGTTGCCTGTTGTTGGGACCTCGGAGGGTAGGCACCTGGCTGGGGCCGGGCCGGACTTGTATGTGCCTCCCCGACACCGCCCCGAGGGTTGCCTTGGGAGCGATGCCGGGAGGCGGCCATACGATTGCTTTCCCGTCAGATCTCCCCTCATGCTGTGGCCTGCGTTTGCATTTTGCCCACGATGCACGCAATAGATGCACCTGGCCCCGGCATCGCAATAGACATCCAGTATCAGAGATACCTTATATCTGGTGGGGGCACCGAGAGAACCTTGGGCTCGGGAAGGAAACGCTCGAGTTGCGGGGCCAGCGCCAAAGTCGGGAATGATTTTGACGTTCTGGACATGGCCAGTAGTCTCGAAAATTTGCCTCAGGACGTCCTCGGTGACTCTGGAGTCGAGGCCCCCAACGTAGAGAGAGCGCGTTTGTTGGGCTCGGGGGCGGCGCGGCGGCCGAAGCGATTACCGAGGGAGATGGAGACCCATGCTCGCGTTGCCGACGAATCCGTGTTGGGCCATGTTGCCGATGACAAGGCGACCAAATACGTCCCGCGGGTGAAGGCAACCCTTGCTGCGACGGTCGAGATGTCCTACGAAAGGGCGAAGACTGATCCCACCAATGGTGAGGGGCACCATATGGCTGCGGAGGATAAGGGGCCGGAGCGGACGGCTGCGCAGGTGCGCCATCAAAACCTATCCTGATAGGAAGCCGGAGACTCGCCGCAGTTGTAGCTCTTGGAGCCGCTGACGCAGTGACGTCTTCCTCGGGCGTCGCACGTGGTGGTAATGGCCTCGCGGCTGCCCACGCCACCTCTGCGGCTGTCCCGCCGCAGGAAGAGTCAGAGAGGTGGTCACGGTGGGACGTTGGGTTCGGCGGCAACTCGGGGTTGGAGATGATTGGAACTGGAACGGCGCGTCGCCTGGAACTTTGGTTAACTTGGTTCAGAATACGTGGACAACATCAGGTGAACTTACGGGGACATGTGGCCGATGTCACCGCAGGAGCCGCTCCGTTGCTGCGAAGCGTAGCGCGGTTGAAGGCCTCAACCGGTCGGGAGTCTTGGAAGAGTGGTATGCCCAGAGGGTAGAAGTGACCATTGTGTCGATGGCTTTGAAAACCGCCCGCTATTCTTGCATGTTAACAGATGACCAAACAGTGAGATGAGAGATGACATGAACATACCAGCAACGGCACTTGCCCCGCTTACCACAGTTACCGCCAGTCGAGTAGTATTTGCAGCTTCGACTGGCGGCAACTGCGGTCTGCCTTCCTGGCCACAGGAGGGACTACTGTAGCGCCCCCGTCGGTGGTCCCAGTCACGGGCCTGATGGGTACTGGGCCACTGTTGATGCTGGTCAGTACATGAGTTGGAGGCGAGGTGAACACGACCTCAGCTTGGATGATCACTTACCGGACGGGACGCCATACGGCGATGAGTGCATGGTGGATGGGAGTAGGGAGAGGGAAGGATCTCTTCATGCTGTGATCCTAGGGTATGAGACGTTAGCTGACATGAGGTGATGGAGGAGTGAGACGATGAAAAAAAGTGAACGATGAACAAGATGATTGCGAGGAAAACCTTGATCGGCGTTGTTCAAGATCAAAAGAAAGGAAAAGAAGACGAAGAGCAAGCAAGATACGTACGTGATGAGCCTCCCTCGCGGGTGCTTTGGCTTCAGCCATGGGAAGCTGTCCCCCTAGGGCAGGTCGGGGGTAGTTTTTGTGGTGAGATATGAAGCAAGAAGAAAAGAGAAGAAGAGGGAGAAAGGAAGAGGGGAGGGTTTAAAAGGAAGTGTGAGAGAAAAAAAAAAGTGTGTGGGACTGGGAGGGCGAATCAGGGTGGAGCCCTGCCTGCATGAAAGGAGAAGTGACTTTGGTACTTCTGGTGTCACCTGAATGTGCGAGGGGGCCCGGAGCAAACCAGATGATGCCAGCCCTGTTTTTGATCAGATGATTTGAGGAATTCTGTCTTGATCCACTGCACAGTATGCCCTCGCGCTAGCACAAGCTCTGGCTTGGATGACTGGGGCGAGCAAATTGTAGGTTGTTTGCTTTCGAGATAGGATGACAAGAAAGTGGTAGGCTAGATCCCCGCCTCGAGATATGCGGAGGTGCTGATCGAATTTGGAAAAAGTCGAAAAGCCTTGCTGGTCAGACGGTCAGACGCCGAGCCTCAAGGAGCCCTATGTGGCGCTGTGGCACGCCCCAGCACCGGAGTAGCTGTAGGATTGTCTCCGTGCAAGCTGAGTCTGCTGTCAGTCGAACGGGGACATGTAGGGACGCCACAGTTGATTCTGAAGCTAGATTGAATACAGAATCTAGATCTGTTGACCGTGAGCTTTTACACTCGTAAGGACAGCGCTTGATAATATGACTTCCGCTTGTAGCGAGAATCTACCTCTAGATTCGGTAGTAGTACCGGGTAACTGCGTGAGGGTGGGAAAGCAGGGATGGGGTCAGATGCTGAAACGGTCGCCGGTGAGTTTACTGAGAACTCGTGATCGGCGGCAGCAATCTTGTTCCTGAACAGTGACCTTGTCTTGTCTACCACATCCCTGCCGTCAACCTTTGCCCTTTTTCCAAATCCCAAGCGCAAAGTGATACCTGCGGCAAGGCATTCTGAACAACCGAAGACAACTCCACCAAAACAACCAAGAATCAGGACTCGCTTCGCGTGACAAAAACTCGCCGTTATGAAGATCTTAACTTTTCTTTTCTTTGCGGACGTTGTCCAAATCTCCACTTGCGACAGAGCCTGGCAAGCGGTTCTGAAACTCGATATTCCCCAAACCTTGCGGATCCGCCGCGACCGCTTCTCAACAAGACAGTACAGTCTAACCACACGTCACCTCCACGACGCCCTTTCTGAAGTCTCCAAGGAGTCTTCTCTTCTCAGAGCAATCCCGATCGCGAGGGACTCTTAGACTCCCCCCTCCAGTGCCTCCGACAAGCCCCACAACCAGGAGACTCGCTGATCGACCCCGGCGACCCAAACAACCTTTGCTTGAACCCCGCTACAAGGTAAGCCAGGGACCTCAAAGAATCACTCGCCAGCAAAAGAAGTCGACAAGCAGACAAGCACAGTCGCGCTTGATCCAGAGCTAACTTGCAACCCCACCAGCTCAACCACTGTTCAGAAGCAGGTCAAACTGAAAGTTTTAAGTTATGTGGGTGCTCGTCGCAACATTCCCAGAACGCCCAGCCAACAAATAGTACACCCTTCTCCGCATATTGCCTCAAGCTCGTCACAGGTTAGTGAAATCTCTTCCTAGTAAAAGCAAGTACTACTTTTATTTCTGTTGAACTCTTCACCGGTCCACAATCATAGAGCATCTCCCAGCTTGACACTCGACCAGCAGCTCCTTTTCCAAGGTACTTGAAACGAACTCCATGACTAACCCCCTTTGTTACAGTGTTTTTGGAGATCCCGAATACCTCTGAATATGGAAGAGACGTGCAAGACAAAGGCAGGATAGTTCAAGCACGAAGCTTTCGTGATGACAGCGGCGGCTGCACCAACGGCTCGAGGGAAAATGAAGCAATAGACGGTTTGGCGGGACCTAAGGACACCACACATGGGATGACGGACAGAAGGTCGATTGGAAGTACAATTGGGAATAGCACTTTGGCAGTTGACGGGAAGAATGGCTTTGTTTGCGTGGGTCGGCCTTGGGCGATTAAAGGAGGATTCGGGAAGGGCCCCAAGCTGAGTCAAGACACATTTGCAGGAAACGTCGTAACAAAATGAAATTTGACATGCAGGTTGATTGGCAATTCAAAACGATCAAGGAAATGCATTTGCCGGTTGATTGAAGTTCTCGTAGTGTTGTGCTGACGGAGTGTCCTGGGTGACTTGGGCCTGCCCCGCACCGTCGCGGGCCACGGACAGATCTCGCCCACACGTTTCCTCGAGTTTTCTCGCTGTAAACAATAACAAGATGCAGTTTCAGAGGTAAGAAATCTATGTGGGAAACGCGGATGCCTTACTCCTGGTTCTCGTGATGGAGTGTCATCGAAGAGACATGATTCCTGACAGTGGCTATTTGAGGACGTACCCAACTTCAACTTGTCTTTCTTTTTGAAAATCCGAAAGGAAAAGAAAGAAGAAAAAAAAAAACATACAATACTGATCAAGCATCAGAAAGGTGTTTCTCCGGGATCTAGAGAATCCGAGTAAGCCAGTCAGTCAGTCGGTTGCCATCAGTGTCTTGTCATCATCTGTAGAGCCCCCAGCCGTCATGGATTGCCATCTCCACTTCCAAAAGTTGTATGACAGTCTGCCACGATCGGTATGAAGTTCCAATGATCCAATGCCAACGCTGCAGGAGAGCAGCAGCCAAAAACGAGGTCAGTTGAAAGCGATCTCAGTCCTTGAGGAGCGCCTTCAGGAGCAGTAACCACTGGGTCTTGCAATACTAATAATCTATCTAACTTTGAAGAGATTGAAAGAGGGATAAAAAGGCGGAGCTTCACCATTTTTGATCGAGTGTCCAGGGCGAGTTTTCACAGGGATTGAGCAATCAGGAGAAGACGCATTTGTGATTTTTGAGGGAGCCATCGATGAACACATAGTAGATAGAGTGGTCTTGTGCAATTCTGAGTGCCATACGCTTCGAGCGCGACACGAAAATTGGTGCTTGGGATGGTGATGATCAAGTGTCTGAGGTGGGTCCATACCGCACTCCGGGATCTGGGTGATGCTTTCTTTCTCATACAGGACGCATAACTCTGAGAAAAATATCGGCAAGTTTCCTGGATACTCAAGCTTCTTTGAATAGAGTCATTGGGATGTGATAGTGTGTTTTTTCTGGTGTTGGGGGTCGTCCCTGACGGGGGCGGAGGCCTGGCGTCGGGGTCGCAGTTGGCGACGAAGGTCTCCCGCACTCTCCAATTTTCACACGAAAAATGGGCAATGCACGACAAGAAAGCAGAAAACGGCTTTGGCTCCAGCTCTCCAGAGCGCTCGCTGTATTTGACCCTCAGCACTGTGGACAAATTTGCTGCCCCCTCATGAAGTTGAAGATGTCAGTCATGATGCCGTTCGCGACGGATTGCTTCGGGACTGTGAGCTCCAGAGAAATAAACGAAATGAACCACGGCAGTGCAGATGATCGAACAACGTAGCAGCTGGGTCACACATTCAGATTAATCAAGTCCTCAATTCCTGATGCCCTCTCTGGCGATCGGCGATCTCGTAGACCCAACTACCGGCTTTGTGATCCTCTGTGACAAGGGCTGTGTGCAGGGCTTGGAACAGTAGTTCAATTCAGCTAATAAACTACTTTGGTCTCGAAGGCCTTGTTGATCCTCTCAGCCTTCAAACGAAAGCTGGGTTTCAAGGCCTTCTTATGCCAAAGAGATTTGGTACGTANTGTGACAAGGGCTGTGTGCAGGGCTTGGAACAGTAGTTCAATTCAGCTAATAAACTACTTTGGTCTCGAAGGCCTTGTTGATCCTCTCAGCCTTCAAACGAAAGCTGGGTTTCAAGGCCTTCTTATGCCAAAGAGATTTGGTACGTACTGAGCCTTGTTACTTGAGGCCTCARTGTATCTTATCTAACGGTCCTCATACATGTGGATCTTCCTGAGTGCCTTCAACTATTGTCCTTCCCCCTTCTGGCGCCGGCCTTCGTCCGGTCGACCTGCTTCTCGCTTGGTTGACTGTGATCGCTTCTGTGATGACTGGGGACTGCCTTGTCTCGCTTATTAGCGTCGTCGGCAGTTCGATGGTTGGCTCGCTAGCCTG